>CAIGQQ010002949.1:299119-316180 GCA_903798035.1 Danio albolineatus
ATATATATATATATCTGTCTCTGTCTATACCTGTTTCTATTTCTGTCTGTCTATACATGTCTCTCTGTCTACATCTGTCTGTCTGTCTGTGTATATATCTGTGTCTGTTTATATATCTGTCCATATCAGTCTGTCTATATGTCTTCTATCTATATATTTGTCTTTCTGTTTTTCTGTACTTTCATAGTATATTGTATAAAACAAATATTTATTTTCAGGTTAAAAATGACCAATAACATGGATTGTAATCCTTTCTTCTCCCTCCCGCATTCAAACATACATCTTGTGCTGAATTCAGCAGCTGAATGGTAATTTATGAGGCATTCGCTATTTAAATCCCAATGGTGCGCATCTAAATACCCTCCATTTCCTCAATCATGTCCAACATCCATCTCCAGAAGCTCTATAATTCTCACAGCCGTCTGCTTTTCTTCACTATATTCTGTCTGTCTGTTTCATGCTGATTAATGAAGGTTTAGAGGGCGTAAATGCTCTGTCAGCACAGTAATGCTTCACACGTCTAAATATACAGCTTTAATAGTGCTCAACAGGTTTAGAGGGTGTCACTCATATTTGTTCCACAATGCCACGTTTATTTGAACAGTGACATCATTCTTCAGGAAGTGACATCATTAACTGAAATGACCAATATAAACATGCACGAGATTATACAGTGTATTCATATAAACTTTCATGACTGCACTCCAAACTTATACTTCACTTCATCATGGCATTGAAAATCAAAGATGCTTGTAATAATACACTCAACTTCATACAATCCAGGCAATACAATGCCATTTACAGTAGTTTAACTACAGTCAAATGACTCTTTTAAAAATATTGTTGCACAACTGGCTAATAGCAAACTATATTTCACGTAAAAAAATAACTAGTTGAACCCATTTATTTTATATTTGACTGAATTATTCATTTAGAGTTTAGCCACACAAAAATGGGTGGAAAAATAAATATGTAAAAGGATTTTTTTAATTGCAAATGTAATCATTTTATTTCAAGAGTTCTCACTTAGCTGATGATTGAGTATTAAGCTTGTTTGGCATGCTGTCCCAGGAGAGAGCCCTGAGCTCATGAGATCCTCGAGCCCGGGGCTCCCTCCCGTTTGCAGGGCGAGAGGGGAGTTTGAGCTCAGGTAGAGCTCGATGAACTCCCCCGACTTATTGCTGGCTAATGGAATGGCTAAGAAGAGATGTAAACTTGCTAAGAGCTGGGCTATGGATTATGTATCGATTTGGTTATGTATCGATTTGGTATGTTCAATTTACTTTGGTTGCGTGTTTTTGCACTGTGGGAGGAAACGAGCAAACTCCGCACAAAAACGTCAGCTGGTTTTGTAGGGATTTTAACCAGAGACATTCTTGCTGTGAGGCAACAGTGCTAATCACTTTGCCGCTGTGTCACCCATCTAAAAAATGAGGAGGAGTACGGGTGGGTAGGGGAGTGGGTTTCTTCAAGACGAAAATACTGAGATGAGAAAACTCTGGTTATTTATAGTGAGTTAGGAATCATCAGATTGGTGAATCAATCGTGAGCTGATGTACGGTGGCCGAGAAAGGTTAACGCGCTGCAGTTTAAGAAAGCACATGCAATAACAGAAAACACCATCAAATTAAGATACGATCTTCATCAATTTGACAGCACACCTGTTACAAATTCTCACAACACAAACAACGGAAGAAATGCGCAGCAAATTGGTCAAAACACAAACAACAAAAGAAATGCGCAGCAAGTTATTCAAAACACAACGTAAGAAAACGCGCAGCAAGTTGTTGAAAACACAAAGGAGATGTTTCAAGAGGACCCAAAAACATGACAGACCCAGCTGATACGGACCCGCCGTGACTTGTTTAGTGAAGTGATTGGTGGTCTTTGAAAGGTGTAATATCCTGATTACACGATTCCGTTGTCTTTTGTAAATTATCAGTCTAATTAATGATCAACTGAAATCTTGCGTTATTAAATAAATTAACTACATCCGTATCTTGTGTCCGGTGTCCGTCATGTTTTTGGGTCCTCTTGAAACATTTCCGTTGTGTATTCACCATCTTGCTGCGCGTTTTCTTTTCTTGTGTTTTCAATAACTTGCTGCGCGTTTTCTTCCGTTGTGTTTTCAATAACTTGCTGCGCATTTTCTTCCGTTGTGTTTTCAATAACTTGCTGCGCATTTTCTTCCGTTGTGTTTTGACTAATTTGCTGCGCATTTCTTTTGTTCTTTGTGTTTTGACCAATATGCTGCGCATTTCTTTTGTTGTTTGTGTTGTGAGAATTTGTAACAGGTGTGCTGTCAAATTGATGAAAATCGCATCTTAATTTGCTGGTGTTTTCTGTTATTGCATGTGCTTTCTTAAATTGCAGCTCGTTAACCTTTCTCGGTCACCGTACTGATGCGGTACCGGCTGTGAGCAATCGTAAGCATGTGATCCTCTTGAAATTAGCTTATTAATAAACTTCACTTAAAAGTTACTTCTTACTGTAAAAGCTAGCGTTTGAGAAAACACACAAAAGACAAATGAATCTAAAATAATTTCAACAAATAGGCATTTCTATGGAACAAAGTATTTTTATGATGTGTTTCTTTCTGAAGTTCATAAAAAGAGACATTATTAAATACAGTGTGTATAAAATAACATAAAAATAACACATTTTTAAATAAATAAAAACAAACAGCTTCATTTACACATTCCTATAGAATTAGTTTACAATATTTACAATTATCTCAAAACGAATAAAATGGACACGTATTTTAAATAGTGTACAGTATACATATTTATGTCTACATTTAAAAAAAGCTTGGGTTAATAATTTCACCCAATAGAAGGGTTAAAAATATTGGGTTGCTATTTGGGTTGATCTGAACATTTATTAAATCGCATCCATAACAACTCACCTAGTTGGGTTATAATTTCAATTTTTGCTGGGTTAACCTTAATGACTGAATAGATTGGGTTAAAATAGCCTATAGTTACCTGTTGGGTTCATTTACTTATTCATTTCTAAAAAATACTAAGGAAAAATGACCAAAGAAAATTTGTTATTTAAAGAATTTTGTCAATAAAATCTATAGAATAAAATGTATTAATAAATAAACCCTAAAATAAAATCCATAAAATATAAATATATAGCTTTGAAAGCAGCTGGTTTTAGTGACTCCCTCTTCAACATATCTCACCTTCTGGTGCAAATCGGCTGTAATGTGATCCACCTCTCCATCCTCAATCTCCCCCATCTTCATCCGGCTCACCAGCACTGTGCCCACTGTGACTGAATCATCTGCTGTCCTGAAACACACACACATACAGATGAACATCAAATGAGATAGAGCTCATCCAGACTGAAATGCAGAAAACTTTAAAACTCCTCCAGAATGATCTGACAGACTGAAAAGCTCATCCAGGAAATCAGCACTTTAATCATTACTGCTAAAAGTGCATCTGCAGGATCTGAATCTGATCTTTTTGTTGAATTATAATATGCAAAGAAAGCGTTCTTGCAGGACTCATCAAGATTCTTTGGATTCATCTTCAATGCCTCCTCCTTCATCTTATCCCAGTCATTCTCAATAATGTTCATGTCTGGTGACTGGGCTGGCCAATCCTAGAGCACCTTGACCTTTTTTGCTTTCAGGAACTTTGATGTGGAGGCTGAAGTATGAGAAGGAGCGCTATCCTGCTGAAGAATTTGCCCTCTACTGTGGTTTGCAATGTACAAGATCTTTGTCAGGTAGTGTACATTTTTATCATGTCCATATTAACAAACAAACAAAAAATAATATAGAACTTTATATGGTGTCCAAACTTTTTCACATGACTGTAAGAGTCTAATTTCTCGATGTAAAATGTCATGTAAAGCACTAGGGTTTCTAAAACCTGCGGTTTCTCTCCTGCAGATCTGTTTGCAGATTGGTTAGGAAAGATTTCTTGTTTTCTCAGTAGTAACCAGCCACAGGTCTGGCATGATCAAACCGCGGCCCAGCTGCGACTGTCCACGAGCCAGCAGACTGAAATCGGAGCTTATGACTGACCTCGAATTAACTTTGAAGCTCGACTGAGTCACGCAGGAGAGGAAAAAGACATCCAGTCGGCCTGTGGAGGCGCGTTGGCAAATTACCCATCCATGAACATGACCTAGACAAATCTAATTGGCCCCGGGTCTCTTTATGACAACAGTAAATCATGTGGCGTTGTTATAAGAAGAGCTAGCGGCGTATGCTAATAGATCTGAACGAGACGCCGTTAGCGAGTCTTTTTACTTCTGTAATGTGACACATTTCTGAGTGAAACAGGATGGTTAATGATTGAAGGAAACGTTGGGAGTTTATATCCATCGGGGATTAATTGGAGAGCGACAAGTAGTCATTATATCGCAGATAGAGAGCTTGATGGTTGGAGAGGTTAATAAAGTATGGGGATTTCTTGATGCTAGTCGTTTCAGAGGGAGAGAGAGTGACGATTGGTACTATTTTTTCACTAGTCTTTTATTTTTAACTCAAAGTCAGTGGCAAGAACATCTTTTTTCTGAAGTTTATGCATTTATATATGTCGCACGCTGATAAGAAGCATCTTCCACCTGCTGTGAATTTATTTGCCGAGCAAATATTAGATGCACGCAGGCTTGGCTGGAACTATATGCAAACACACTTGATACCATTCATAAGTTTGCAGTCGGTATTTATTTTAAGGAAATGCACTTTTTAATTTAGCACAGATGCTTTCAGTTCATCAAAAGCAGCAGCGACATGAGGTGATAAAATGTATCTTGTCAGCATGTTTCATAGAAATTCTTTCTATTTCTGTGACGTCGCATCAGAACAACAGCATAAACTACAATGGCAATGATCGCCTCAGGTACTGATTATGTTATCTCGGTTAAGAATATTGAGAAATCTAACAGACACTTAAGATCTCAGTCCAAAAATAGTCGCAGCAGGACAACAGCGTAAACTACTATGACAATGATCACCTCAGGTATGTGCTTTAGTGTGAAATGCTCCCAATGTAAGTTTGAACATCATTTTATGTGACATTTATTGTCATACTACTGAAAGCATATTCAGTGTTACACAATTTTTTTTGTTTTGTTGTTGATTTGGAGCTAATCTAACAAAAAACTTAAGATCTCGGTTAAGAATATTGAGACATCTAACAAAAACACTTAAGATCTCAGTCCAAAAATCGCAGCAGGACAACAGCGTAAACTACTATGATAAAAGCCACCTCAGGTACTGGTTATGCGCTTTATTCAGTGTGAAATGCTTCCATTGTGAGTTTGAACACCATTTTATGTGACAATTAATGTCATACTACTGAAAGCATAAAATATAAAACATAAAACATAAAATATAGTAGATGCTTTGAAAATGAAAGTCAGAACTGTGATTCAGTGTAACTTGTTTTTTTGTTTTGTTGTTGGTTTGGAGCTAATCTAACAAAAAGCTTAAGATCTCGGTTAAGAACTTATAAAAAATATTAAGAAATCTATATCTCAGTCCAAAAAATAGTCGCGGCAGGACAACAGCGTAAACTACCATGACAATGATCACCTCAGGTACTGATAATGTGCTTTATTCAGTGTTAAATGCTCCCAATGTGAGTTTGAACACTGAAGTCACGACTGCGATTTAGTGTAACGCAACAAAAAAAATAGTTGTTAATTTGGAACTAATCTAACAAAAAACATAAGATCTCGGTTAAGAATATTAAGAAATCTAACAAAAACACTTAAGATCTCAGTCTAAAAATAGTCGCTGTACGACAACAGCATAAACTACTATGACAATGATCACCTCAGGTACTGGTTATGTGCTTTATTTAGTGTGAAATGCTTCCATTGTGAGTTTGAACACCATTTCATGTGACATTTTTTGTCATACTACTGAAAGCAGAAGCAGATAGTTCACCTCTGATCTTGAACATAGAATAACTAGCAGATGCTTTGAAAATGAAAGTCAGAACTGTGATTCAGTGTAACACAATTTTTATTTATTCATTTATTTTTTGTTGGTTTGGAACTAATCTAACAAAAAAACATAAGATCTCTGTTAAGAACTTATAAAAAATATTAAGAAATCTATCAAAAACAATTAAGATCTCAGTCCAAAAAATAGCCGCGACAGGACAACAGCGTAAACTACTATGACATTGATCACCTCAGGTACTGATTATGTGCTTTATTCACTGTTAAATTCTCCCAATGTGAGTTTGAATACCATTTTATGGGACATTTATTGTCACACTATTAATAACAGAAGGAGTTCACCTCATATCTTGTAAATAAAATAACTAGCAGACGCTTCGAAAAAAAAAGTCAGAACTGTGAAAAAGTCACTCAGTAGCTTATTGTTATTTTTAAAGATGTTTAATATGCATTAATTCGATTAAAAGTCTACCATTTTACTAAGAGTGCAGTGGTTGGTATTTAAATGTTTCTGTCATGTCGCATCACTTCTGGTGCAGACAGACAAATTTACAACTTTTCTCATTCATTCATTTTCTTTTCGGCTTAGTCCCTTTATTAATCGGGGGTCGCCACAGCGGAATGAACCACCAACTTATCCAGCATTTGTTTTACGCAGCGGATGCCCTTCCAGCTGCAACCCATCAATGGGAAACATCCATACACACTCATTCACACACATACACTACAGACAATTTAGCCTACCCAATTCACCTGTACCACATGTATTTGGACTGTGGGGGAAACCGGAGCACCTGGAGGAAACCCACGCAACCACGGGGAGAACATGCAAACTCCACACAGAAATGCCAACTGACCCAGCCGAGGCTCGAACCAGCGACCTTCTTGCTGTGAGGCGATCGTGCTACCCACTAGGCCACCGTAGCGTACAACTTTGTTCTATTTCATACAAATGCTGTTAATTTGAATCTCTATTCATTAAAGAGGATTTTAACAGGGCATCTTTAAAAATAAATCATTGTTTTAACTGATTCCAGTTTGTAAAGTAACAGTGCATATCGCTGTGAAAATATGCATTAGTGAATCAATGACAACTCACAATAAAGAGATCAACAAAAGTCAATATATTAGATAAAAGTCAAAATGATATAAAAAAAACTAGTCAAGGCTTATGTTAGTATTATGAAAAAACTGTCATACAAAACTGACACTAGGTCAAACACAACACAAAAAGGTCATAATTATTACAAAAATCAGGCTAAATCTGATCTACAAATGCTAATTGTGACATAATAATGGGTTCTAACTATGAAAAAGTATGATAAAGACATTACAGTGATCTAAGATACTAAATTGTACAAAAAATAAATGTGAGAATATATTTAAAGTTACAAAGTTATATTCATGACAGTCAAAACTGAGATACAAAAAAAAGATAAAAAGTCAATACAATAAAAACTACAAAAAATGTTTGACCTAAATCATAATTATCCTTTTATTTCATAATATTTACTTTTTATGTCTTAATATTGACTTATAATCAGCACCTGCTATATACATTCATTATCTTTTTAAGACCTCATCACCACAACATTTGCGACTTTTTATCTAACATATATCTTACATTTATCTTTAATAAATGCTGATTATAAGAAACTAAATCGTAATCTAAAACATTACAGGTATTCACATGCTAAATGAAAATGCTAATCCAGCAGGTGGCGCCTACAGTATATTCGTTCATTCATTCATTCATTTTCCTTCAGCTTAGTCCCTTATTTATGAGGGGTCGCCACAGTGAAATGAACCGCCAACTATTCCAGCATATGTTTTTACGCAGCAGATGCCCTTCCAGCTGCAATCCAGCACTGGGAAGCACCCATACACTCTTGCCCTTATACACTACGGCCAATTTAGTTTATTCAATTCACCTATAGCGCATGTCTTTGGACTGTGGAGGAAACTGGAGCACCATAGGGCAGCATGGTGGCTCAGTCATTAGCATTGTCACCTCGCAACAAAAAGGTTGCTGGTTCAAGTCCCGGCTGGGTCAGTTGGCATTTCCTTGTGGAGTTCAGTGTTCATGTTCTCCGCTGATGGCGTGGGTGCTCCCGTTTCCCCCAAAGTCCATAGATATGCACTACAGGTGAATTGGATTGGAACTAAAATCGTCCGTAGTGTTTACGTGTGTGTGTGTATGGGTGTTTCCCAGTACTGGGTTGAAGCTGGAAGGGCATCCACAGTGTAAAACATATGCTGGAATCGTTGGCGGTTCATTCTGCTGTGGTGAGACTTGATAATCAAGGACTAAACCGAAGGAAAATGAATGACTAAAACAGTTCTGCTGTGTTTTTAACTATTCGTATATCCAGCAATGCTGTGTGCAAAATATAAGTGAATAATAACAGTTCTTAGTCATCAGACTGCTGTATAAAATCAATATGATGCAATCTCTTGGTGTTTATGAACTCCCCAGAAGTGACTCAAGCCATCGCTTCATGTTTTAATGACATTTCAGATTTAGTAATGAAGGCTTGGTCATCTTTTTTTTTTCGTCAGCTACACACACATATCATGCAGCGACGTCCTGCGGAGTGTAAAAAGGCCAAAAGAAAGAGCAGCAGTGCAGAGGATCATAAATCTTCTCACATACGGCATCGCAGACTCGTGATTTATGATGCCTTTAAACTCACAGCTGAATCTGACACTATTTCCCACTGCGACTCACAGCGCAGTCAATTACGAGCGGCAGAATTAATATTTCTCTCTCAGAAATACACACGCGGCTTTATTTGGAGGCGAGGGCGTCTCAAGGACACGGAGGCGATCTGAGTCAACATGCTGAAGCGCACGAAAGGACTGAAACAGGCTGATTCTGGAGCTGATATTGTTGCGGGAGGTTCGTGAAAAAGCTTAATGAAAAGACATACTTTAGTTGAGCCTTTACTACTTCAGCATGTCAACACCGAGGGTCTGTGTCAAGAAAAGGGTCTTCGATAGCTGGAGAGAGAGATCTGCTGGAGTTCACATTCACTTCAGATTCTGAGCTTTGCTAAAGAGGCCTGAGTTTTGGTTTGTTTTTGGCCATCAAAAACATTCATTCATTTTCTTGTCGGCTTAGTCCCTTCATTATTCCGGGGTCACCACAGCGGAATGAACCACCAACTTATTTAGCATTTATTTTACGCAGCGGATGCCCTTCCAGCCGCAACCATCCATACATTGGAAACATCCATACACACTCATTCACACTCATACACTACGGACAATTTAGCTTACCCAATTCACATGTCTTTGGACTGTGGGGGAAACCGGAGCACCTGAAGGAAACCCACGCAACCACGGGGAGAACATGCAAACTCCACACAGAAATGCTAACTGACCCAGCCGAGGCTCGAACCTGTAACCTTCTTGCTGTGAGGCGAACGTGCTACTCACTACGCCACCGTGGCGCCTCGCCATCAAAAACAATAAAAATAAAAACAAATGATAAAATGAAATAAAATACAAAACTAACAAAAACAAAATAAAAATAGTAATTATATTATAATAGTAAATTGAAGATAAAATATAACGTGAAACTAAACAAATCAAAAAATACAAATAAATAAAGCTAAATAAAAAAAATTAAAAATAAAACTAATAAAATTAAAAACAAAATAAAATCATGAGACAGACGGACAGACAGACAGACAGACAGACAGATAAAACAGTTTGAAAAAGTATAGATAGATGAATAGACAGACAGACAGACAGACAGACAGACAGACAGACAGACAGACAGATAGATAGATAGATAGATAGATATCTAGTCTGGCTAGCACTCATTCACACACATACACTACAGCCAGTTTAGTTTATTCAATTCACCTATAGCGCATGTGTCTGGACTGTGGGGGAAACACCCGGAGCACCCGGAGGAAACCCACACCAACACGGGGAGAACATGCCAACTCCACACAGAAATGTCAGCTGTCCCAGCTAGGACTCGAACCAGCGACCTTCCTGCTGTGAGGCAACAGTGCTAACCACTGAGCCACCATGACGCCCTATATGCAACATATCAGCACATATTAAATATGTTCTTGTGTACTGTGCCTAGCCTGTTTTTTTCTGTGTGACCTGCATTGAAGCGATCCGCCGATCTCTAAAAACTCCAGGCTCGTTAATTGTCTACTGCCACATCCAGCTTGTGTTCAGCATGAAACGCAGCAGCAGTGTGTCTGTCTTTCGCTCTGCCTTTATTTCTCCCAGTTTCAGCCGTGATGAGCTGCGTCTCGCACCACCTGCGGAGAAGCCCTGCCACTTCTGACCTACATAAAAAGCCGGACGGTGCTAAAAATAGCCGGCCAGCTTTATGATCGTCTGTATGAGTAATGCTGGCACAATTGTGACGCTCAAATGATTGAGAGTCGTTTGCTTGTAAAACGAAGGAGTCGTTTTCTCCCGTCTGTTGACTCAGCAGAAAGTGCCGTCTCAATCGGCGAGCTTCTGAACAGAGAGATCCAGCCAACAGATGCTAGATTTGGAGCACTTCCAGTCTTTTCTGAAGAGACGCCACACGCAACAGTTATCCCTGAATATGAACAACTGGCCCACTTTTCTTTCTTTCTTTTTTTTGCAGTGGCACGTATGCAGTTGAAGATTCACCAATGTCTGTTTAACGGAAAGAAGTTCTGTTATTTCTAAATATAATAGTTTTAATAACTTAATTCTAATAACTAGGCCCAGACGTAGGCATGGGCCGGTATAAGATGGTTTGATAACCTTGGAAAAAAATATCATTGTTTGACGATATTGGGATTACTGCTCTAAAATATATTATAAAACACATTATATTTTATTTTGAGAAACATTTATAATATTTTGGAGCAATAAACATATCAGGCTAAATAATTCAAATGAATGATTGACTTCTGTTGTTTTTATTAGTTTCAACTACTTTATAATTTAAAACGACAACAACAACAACAACAACAACAACAACAACAAACAACAACAACAAACAACAAACAACAACAACAAATGTAAATAAAAATCTTACACATACCGCAGATTTCTGCAGATTTTTAGTCCATCGAGTCAATTTTTTTACTGTGTAAACATGTGTAAATTTATATTTATTCAGTTTTAAATTAATTTCAGCAAAAAAAATGACTGATATAAAATTGTTCATTTTATTTATTTACAACACAGTTTGTAAGGTGATATTTTCAGTCTTTTGGTAGATGTATTATATGAGAGACTTGCTTATTAAGTGGATTTAGATGGATCTGCATTGTAAACATTAAATAAAAGTTAAAACGCTATTATTTTTTATTTCGTATATTAAGATTTTAGTTACGATACTTCCAAAATAATTTACTTAAATATAATTATTATTAATATTAATAAACATAAATATTATTTTACCAAATTCTCCGCAAAAATAGCAAAAGATGTCCGCAGATTTCTTTTATCCTTGCCATGATGACAGTATATGATATTTGACTAGATAATTTTCAAGATACTAGTATTCAGCTTAAAGTGACATTTAAAGACTTAACTAGGTTAATTAGGCAAATCATTGTATAACGATGGTCTGTTCTGTGGAGATATTTAAAATAAATATTGCTAAGGGGGGCTAATAACTAAAATTAAATAATTGTTTTATTTATAAAATGTTTTTTATAAACCTTAAAATGTTTTTGTATATATATAATTTCGTCTTTATTCTAGGTGAAATTAAACAAATATGACTTTCTACAGAAGAAAAAATATTATCAAAAATACTACGAAAAATTCCCTGCTCTGTTAAAGGTGCTGTATGAGTTTTTGAGTTTTTGACTCTTCTAAAGTTTGCAGATATTTAAGAAACATGCCGAGTGATCATGTTTATCTGAAAAACAATACTGAAGTCTGATATTCTGCTTTGAAAATGTCTTTGTTTTAGTTTAGCCAATTATATTTCAGCACCCCAGTTACCTTGGTGGAAAACTGCGCATTTCATTCATTCATTTAGAAAGGCTCTGAAAGCATGCATCCATGACCGAAATACAACCTCTGGTGGACAGTAGCAGACTCCCAAATGAGGCAGATTCAGTTCCATATGAGGTCATTAATTAACAAATTATATAAATATTATGAGTGTAAACATTAGGTGAGCAGGTTACACTGTAACCGCATGTCCTAACAACACAGATGCTGAATCATTCATATGTGTTTAGTTCAAAAGTTCAAACGGTTTATTTATCCTCAAGGTCTGATGTGAACTATCTGCTGCTGCTTTCAGTATATGCCTATAAATGTCATGTAAAATGGCATTCAAACTCACATTGTTAGCATTTAGCACAGATTAAAGCACATGAGGTGTACCTGAGCTGATCATTGTCAGTTTTCTGTTGTTCAGCTGTGAGAAACAGAAGCCGTTTCTAATATATCAATTCGAGGTGTTGATTAGGACAAAAACTCCTTTTAATACGGAGAATATTCTTTCTATCGGGTGCTGTTGGTTTTATTTAGAGCACAGTTTAAATCACTCACGCCTGTCCTCATTCTGGCAACCTGCGCTTGCGTTTGTTTTGATCCAGGAGTACAATACCTAGTTCAACCACTGGGTGTCAAACTTACATACTGCACCTTTAAATATAATTTGGGAAATATAAAATAAATAAATAAATAAATTCACTGAAGGACGAATAATTTTTTACTATACAACAAAAGCAAGAGACTGCACACTGAATGAAGTTAAACTATCATTCAAAGTACTATATGTCCCACCCCCTCTTCATGCTTCAGTTAAGATTACATCAAACATCGAATTTAAAAAATCCACATTTCACTTCTCTGGTCCTTTAAAAGTGGTTTTGGATGTTTGTTTTTACATTAGATTAAAAGGCACTACGGTGCATGAAAAGCAGTGTTTGTGTCTGCAGTGTCTGGCTTTAATTGAGCTCATAGAGAAACGCTGCTGTGTATTTATCTGTGATTCAGTATGATGGATGCCGCTGTGTGCTCTGAAAGGTCATTCGTCAGGCTGTTAAACCTCGGCCTCAAACGAGGTCACATTATGAAGCTCATGTCCACAGACGCCGGCCTTTATAAGCGCCTCATACACACTCCACACCTCATTCAGGAAAGGTGGCGATCTTTTAAAAAGGGTAATTGACAAATAGGTCAGTGTGTGTGTGTGTGTGTGTGTGTGTGTGTGTGTGTGGGATAACTATTAGGGCCAAAATGACACATCAAAAACATGGCGGGGTCAGATTTAAGACTAAAATTCCACACACCAGAGTACTATTTTCTTTTATAGATATTATTTAACTTTATTAATAATTTATTTTTGGGCAACACAGTGGCGCAGTAAGTAGTGCTGTTGCCTCACAGCAAGAAGGTCGCTGGTTCGAGCCTCGGCTGGGTCAGTTGGCATTTCTGTGTGGAGTTTGCATGTTCTCCCTGTGCTCACGTGGGTTTCCTCCGGGTGCTCCGGCTTCCCCCACAGTCCAAAGATATGTGGTACAGGTGAATTGGGTAAGCTAAATTGTCCATAGTGTATGTATGTGAATGAGAATGTATGGGTGTTTCCCAGAGATGGGTTGCGGCTGGAAGGGCATCCGCTGCGTAAAAACAAAATGCTGGATAAGTTGGCGGTTCATTCCGCTGTGGTAACCCCGGATTAATAAAAGGGACTAAGTCGACAAGAAAATGAATGAATGAATAATTTAATTTTATTTAACTTTAAACATTTAATTTAATTTAAATATTATATTTAAAAAATATATTAAATATTATTTATTTTATTTTATTATTGTTATTTACTTGTGTTTTGTTATTTTATACTATATAAAAAAGTGAAATGAATGGCAGTGAAAAATTTACCCCCTTTTAAGCTGAAATATTGCATTGGTTATGCTGCTATAATAAATAAATAAAAAAAATATACATATTATATTGTCAAAAGAAAGACAGATAAATAAATAAACAAACAACCAAACAAACAAACGGTATTATACATAGTTACAGTATACACTCACAGGCCACTTTATTAGGTACACCTGTCCAACTTGGAAGCAACTCAATGCATTTAGGCATGTAGACATGGTCAAGATCAGGGGTGTCCAAACCCGGTCCTGGAGGGCCGGTGTCCTGCATAATTTAGCTCAAACTTTCTTCAGCACACCTGCCTGAAAGTTTCTAGTATACCTAGAAAGAGCTTGATTAGCATGTTCAGGTGTGTTTAATTGGGGATGGAACTAAAATATGCAGGCCACCGGCCCTCCAGGACTGAGTTTGGGCACCCCTGGTCAAGATGATCAGCTGCAGTTCAAACCGAGCATCAGAATGGGGAAGAAAGGGGATTTAAGTGACATTGACTGTGGCATGGTTGTTGGTGCCAGACGGGCTGGTCTGAGTATTTCAGAAACTGCTGATCTACTGGGATTTTCACGCACAACCATCTCTAGGGTTTACAGAGAATGGTCTGAAAAAGAGTGAGAGGCAGTTCTATGGGTGCAAATGCCAGAGGTCAGATGAGAATGGCCAGACTGGTTCCAGCTGATAGAAAGGCAACAGTAACTCAAAATTGTTACAACCGAGGTCTGCAGAAGAGCAACTCTGAATGCACAACACATCCAACCCTGATGCAGATGGGCTACAGCAGCAGAAGACCACACCGAGTGCCATTCCTGTCAGCTAAGCAGAAATGTCAAAGCGTAAATCATCTCAGACCGGCTTCCTGAACATGACAATGAGTTCACAGTACTCATATGGCCTCCGCAGTCACCAGATCGCAATCCAATAAAGCATTTTTGGGATGTGGTGGAACGGGAGATACGCATCATGGATGTGCAGCCGACAAATCTGCAGCAACTGCGTGATGCTATCATGTCAATACAGACCAGAATCTCTGAGGAATATTTCCAGCAACTTGTTGAATCTATGCCACGAAGGATTAAGGCAGTTCTGAAGGCAAAAAGGCTCCAACCCTGTACTGGTAAGGTGTACCTAATAAAGTGGCCTAAAGAACTAAAAATATTGATAATAATATTTGCTGAAGGTCTTTAAAACTGACTTGTCTTCATGCAAAATGTCGTCTGTTTGTTTTGGTGTAAGATGAATTGTGCGCTGGCGTTCCTGAACAGTGGGAATGAAGTGTTTGCTGCAGTCTTTCATTTCCATAAAGCTTCATTATGTACGCCCTGCTTCTGCTTGTGAGTCAATTTGCAAAAGCATTTGTGAGGCAAGAAGATCCAATCAATGCCAATGGAATGAGAGACAGACGGAGAGAGAGAGAAAGAGAGAGAGAGAAAGAGAGACAGGGAGAGATAGAGACAGAGGCTATTTTTACACTTTTCATTTTAAAACACACAACTTTAACTATGTGTTTTCCCACTCCTCTCAGAACAGAGGCTTCCGGAAACACTGCAGGATGTATTTCAGTGCAGACAAACCCAAACTTAGACTTTGATAACACATTTTCTGCCAATATTGTCTACACGATAGGCTCTTTGAGATCACTGCATGTCCTTCCCTGACTCATCTTGTATGACCATTATGTAGGCCTGTCACGATATCTATTTTTTGTTGTACGATATATTGCACCAAAATATATTGCGATAAACGATATTATTGTCATAGACAATAACGATATTATTGTCAACGATATTATTGTCATTCATTTCGATAAACGATATTATTGTCATAATAGCATCATAACGCAAGTACACTCTTCAAAAGAACACAAAATATTTTATTCTAAAGAATATTTAATTTAATTATAGTCATTTTAATAATTTAATGATTAGGCATTGGAATGAGAATGTGAAAACGCATATCCTAAACAAATGATAATAAATGTAAAAAAAAAAAAAAAAAAGCAAGGTAAAAAGGAACAGAGGCTGCGATATCCAAGTAGGTACTGCTGCAGCCCAGAGACCTCAAAGTGGGAGGGATTACACCGCAAGTAGGTTGGGTGACCTCCAAGTGGGAGGGACTTAAACCGCAAGTAGATTGGGTTTAGGTGGTGTAGGTGGAGCGGATATTCCTAAAACACATCAGGTTACTAGGAGGTTGGGTTTAGGTGAAGACGTTAATAAAACACAACAGGTTACTGTGAGGTTGGGTTTAGGGATGGGTTTAAGTGTAGACATTAATAAAACACAATATTGGACTCTGTGTCATGTACAACACATTAAATAAATAAAAATTTCAGGTTTGTACAGCCCACTTGGAGCTCAAGTCCCACCCACTTGGAGCTGGCTCCGACCTCCGTTTATACCCTTCTCGCGATATCTGCTACCAGATCTATTTTCAGTTGTCAGCCACACACATCAAAATATACTTTAGTCATTTATGGTAAATACTATAGTGTTTTTTTAGCAACACTGACACCTCCAATAGAGATAGAGCGGTTGTGAAATCAGCTAAAATGTTGCAAGAATTGGTTTTTACGTATGGGCGATATATATTGCATCACCAAAAATTATTGAGGCCCTGTCCAAGTACTGTGCGATAAGTCGATATGTTGATTATTGTGACAGGCCTACCATTATGCTGAGATTTATTTCTGTTTTGTGACATGAAGCAGAAGTTTGAAGTGAAAAAAGTACAGCAGAAATGCCTTAAAATCTTTAAAATGCCACAGAGTTTTCCTTTTATTGTGAATGTACATTAATAAAAATAAACCCATTACAGTTTCAGGACGGCACAGTGGCTCAGTGGTTTGCACTGTTGCCCCACAGCAAGAAGGTCACTGGTGGCAGTTGGCGTTTCTGTGTGGAGTTTGCATGTTCTCCCAATGTTGGTGTGGGTGGGTGTTTCCCAATACTGGGTTGCAGCTGGAAGATCATCCGTTGCGTAAAAATATATGCTGGAATAGTTGGTGGTTCATTCCGCTGTGGTGACCCCTGATAAAAGTTACAATTTCTGAGGTTAAATAGTCAGCTGGGGTGGCACGGTGGCGCAGTGGTTAGCACTGTCGCATCACAGAAATAGGGTCACTTGTTGTAGTGGAGTTTGCATGTTCTTCCAGTGTTGGCGCGGGTTTCCTTCAGGTGCTCTGATTTCACACATTCCAAAAACATGCACGAGTGTATAAGTGTGTGAATGTGAGTGTGTGTGTGTGTGTGTGTGTGTGTGTGTGTGTGTGTGTGT
>CAIGQQ010002949.1:324208-349787 GCA_903798035.1 Danio albolineatus
ATAAACAAAAAGAGAAAAGAAAAATAAGTGAAATAAATAAATGAAGAAGATAAAGGGGGGGAAAGTGTGTATGTACATATATACATCGTGAAAAAACCAATCAACAAAGCCATGCACATGTAGGGAGTGATCCATCAGATCTTATACTAACAAAATCGTTCAGGTCTCTTTCGACGTTTCCACACCACTAAACATGACGGAGCATAAAATCAAAGGTGATTGGTTAGTTAACCTGTCAGTCAAATAGACTTGTGGGCGGTCCTTGACCATTCAGAGCTGTTAAAGTTCCCAGACCTTCAGCCGTCGATCTCACTACATCAAATCTCACAAAAGCAATGGTCTTCTGTTCACATCCAAACCCAGATTTCACCTCTAAAGTGAACTCCGGTGTGCTTGTGCTGTTTAACAAGTGTTGAGCAGCAGCAGATGAAGAGCACGGATGAGAAGGCCACGAAAAAAACAGCTTCAGAAAAGCATCAAACGAGCCTGCTGTCAGTATTTCTCCAGCACATCCCTTTTTCTGCTGGCCTCTGTATTTCACTGGATCACACTTGATGGCTTTTCCATCACAGCCGCAATAAGCCTGGCTTGTGTGTGTGTGTGTACACATGTACCTTGTATTCATCAAACTGTGGAGACCAAATGTCCCCACAAATATAGCAATACCAGTCAATTCTGACCTCGTGGGGACATTTTGGAGAAAATGGCTCATAAATCACACAGAATGAGGTATTTTGACAATGTAAAAATGCAGATTGTTTGCTGCCAGGGATGAGGTAGGGGGTAGAAAATGCAGGTTGTACAGTATAGTAAAAAAAATCATTAAATCTATGAGAAGTGCCCATAAAGATATCTGTACAAGTGTGTGTGTGTGTGTGAGTCTGCATTGCTGTGATACGCAGCAGAAGCCGAGGCGAAGATTTAAGTGGTTCTCAGATTAATCTCAGTATACAGAGCACAAAAATACACACACTTCAGAGCCGTAACCAGCTCGAGTTTAGGATTACTGAATTACAAATCCCATATTCAGTTCTTTCTATAGCGCAAAGCATCTTTACGATCGAAACACTGAAGAAATCAAGAGTGTTTGCAAAGAGGCTAACAGTGCAGAATTTGAAATAAACTAATGAAGTTAAAGTGAACCATACAGTATGTGTCTGTCAGAACATTTTTTATGATTAATTCAAATATTAAATTTAACGTTATCCATAATTTATTCCTGAAAATGTTTAAGTAACAAAACAATCAGCACAGCTACAATATATATACATTTATATATAGTAGTAATAGTATTTTGTAATTTGTGTTTGATGGGGTTTATGAAAATGCGTTTATATTTTGTATCAAAATACTTTAGTGTCTTGTGTTTTTGTATTTTAAAATACTGTAAAATACTTTGTAAGCAGTCGATATGATGACATCAGAAAAATGAGCCTTGATTTGGTGCTTTCTCAATAATTTTCCTAGGCTTAAGATCAGAACAAAAAATGTATTATTATTGAAGAAGGTGGTCAATGCTTGGAGTATGGATGGGAATGATTTAACACGCATAAAGAAAATAACAGACAATTGGCATGGGTATATTTGAGAGCAAGTCCACAAGCATTGAAAAATAATGCTGAAGTCAGATATTCTGCTCTGAAAAAAAATTATTTTCTGTGCCGGAACGCTGTCTTTGTTTTGGTCATTTAACCCTGCCAAATGCCATTTAGTCAATTATATTTCAGCACCCGGGGTTGCCTTGCGTATTTCATTCATTCAGTCATTCAGAAAGGCTCTGAAAGCATGCGTCCGTGACCGAAATGCGGCCTCCGGTGGACAGTAGCAGACTCCAAAATGAGACAGATTCAGTTCCACATGAGGATATTATTTAGCAAATAATATGAAAATTATGAGCGTAAACAATAGGTGAGCAGGTTACATTTTAACCGCATGTGCTAACAACACGGTTCGAAACGAGATACGCAGTGATGAGCAATTTGGATGTTTGCACCAGACGAAACACGAAAGAAATTTAAATACAGCCATTCAGAAGCACAGAATATCACTCACTCACGAAATGGTAAGGTCTATAATCTAATTACATATTAACCCTCTTTAACATTATTAAATTTAGATGCTGAATCACTCATATGTGTTTAGTTCGAAAATTCAATTTCAAATTGTTTATTTTATTTTAAGGATCTGATCGGTGAACTAAACTAATGTAGTTAAAGTGAACCATACAGTATGTGTCTGTCATAACATTAATTATGATTAATTCAAATATTAAATGTAACATTATCCATAATTTAATCCTGAAAATGTTTAAGTAACAAAACAATCAGCACAGCTACAATATATATACATTTATACATAGTAGTAATAGTATTTTGTAATTTGTGTTTGATGGAGTTTATGAAAATGCGTTTATATTTTGTATCAAAACACTTTAGTTACTTGTGTTTTTGTATTTTTAAAATACTGTAAAATACTTTGTAAGCAGTCGACATGATGACATCAGAAAAATGAGCCTTGATTTGGTGCTTTCTCAATAATTTTCCTAGGCTTAAGATCAGAACAAAAAATGTATTATTATTGAAGAAGGTGGTCAATGCTTGGAGTATGGATGGGAATGATTTAACACGCATAAAGAAAATAACAGACAATTGGCATGGGTATATTGGAGAGCAAGTCCACAAGCATTGAAAATAGTATACTGCACATTGCTAAGGCCAGTAATATTTAATGGCAGTATATACAATTTAGCATCAGCGATTCCAGAGATGGAATAAAATATAAATCTATAACAGGAATATGGTGTAATAGCAAATACTCTTCCTAGTATATTGATGGTAATAATAATAAAAATAGTAAAGACGAGGAAAAAATTATAATAATAGAGAAAAAAACTGCAAAATTGTATAAAATAAGATATTAAAAAATAAATAAAATAAATGAATAAATAAATAAATAAATAAATTGACAACAACAATGAGTGATACAATCAGGGATAGTGCTGTGCTATCATACAATGGTAGGCTAGACTAAGCATGAGGGTCTGTACAGAGAAAGAAAAGAGAAAAGGGAAATTACAGCGACATAAACGATCACATTATTCCCCAATAAGTACATTAATAGCACAGAAGTATGATAATAAGGGTTGCCATATAGGAATAATTAACATTAATAATTAATATTCATAAAATGACAATTGTTAATATTGTTTAATCGCTTTTATTTGAATACTGGCACACCTCAGCAAAATACAAAAGCATATATATTATTGATGATAAATAAACTGTGTATTTAAAACAGTTTTTCTCAGAAAACATATTTCTAAAGGTGCCGTTGACTTGAAATCTTCACTGAATGTTGGTCACAACCAAAGAAATCCATATATGCAAAGAAAACAAAATTAATTAGTTTACAAATGAAGTTATGTGTAATAAAATGAAATGTCACAGGAAAAAAATATTGAACACATGAAGAAAGGGAAGTGCAGAAAGGCAGTGAAAGCCCAGACAGCAGCTGAAATCAGTAGTTCTTCAGCAACCCTCTGCCCTTCCTCAATGTAAATGAATATTAGCTGCTTCAGTCCAACATCAACAATAGCAGAACCACAACCAAGGAAACTCTCAAAAGTTTTCAGAGAAGGAAAATCAAGCTGTGGAATGGCCCAGCCAATCACCTGACTTGAATCCAATAGAAAACACAAAATAAAACTCAGGTTTGATAGACGAGACTCACAGAACCACCAAGATTTTTACACTCTGTTGAAGTCTGTGATAAACTCACACCTGAGCAATGCATGTGACTTCATTCTCCATATTAGAGGAGTCTTTAAGCTGCCGTCACCAAATAAAAGACTTTTATATGAAGTATTAAGTGCGTTTCAGGAGTTCAGCACTTTCTCCAGCCTCCTTTCATTGTTATTAAACGTAACAATTTTTTCATATTTAGTTTAGTTTTGTTTTATTTTTATGTTTGTATTGTTTGATTATTATTATTTTTTTTACCAAAACCTAGTTTAATTCCACGTTAACAGCTCCTTTAGGAGTATTATTACCTGCAGGAAATAATATTAAATACTTTCCCCCACTGTATATACATCACATGTGAATATTTGTTAAAAACTGCAGAATTCAATTGGATGATAATCTAATAAGACATTCAGGTACATCTTTGACACTTTAATCAACACAATGTGAGTGACTAAGCAGACATTAATTTAATTGTTAATTTAAGTGAATTAAGCATAAAACAATTAAGTTGTTCCCACAAAACACTCAAGAATTGTGTTTTTCAGCTTAATTTAAATAAATAGTTTGAATAATCAGCAAATGTCATTTTCTAAGTGTAGTAAAAAAGACTGATCAGTATGCAAAAACACAAGAATGAAAGGCAGTCACAATTCAGAATGCAAATGAAGTCCCGATGACATCACTCTGAACGCTGAACATCCTGTTAGAGTCATTTGCGAATTTAAATTTTAAATTGCCAATGAAAACAATGTTAAAATCCAAAAATAGCTCCATTACAAAACAAAATCATCCGGCTGAGTGGTTCAGGCTGAATTAATTGCACACATTTCACAGTGGATGAGAGAGAAAGAGAACAATCCTTGACCAGAGTGTTTGAGGAAATATGAATACAGAGCATATTCTGTCTTCAAAGCACATATTTAAATCAGACTCTATTGTTTTAAAGTTCAAAGTGTTTCTCGCGAAACGGCAGCGCTTGTGAGAAAGAGCTGAACATGTCAAAGTCAAAATGAAGAGAGAAAGTTTGCATGAACACAAAACCAACAGGCTGATTTATTCAGGAAATTACCTTCGTTCTAAAACTGCTGATGGAAACGGACGCTTTATTTTGCATAATTTAGAGCCTGAAAGGACTGAAAGCAATACACTATCTGTAACCACGCACAAATACAATTACATGCAGCATTTATAGTGATATTTAGAAGACTCATTCCAGAATTGCGGGCACATTTCAAGCATTTTGCATTCATTATCCTTAAACTTGAATGATATAATGCATCATTAACAGTAAACTGAATCCAGTATTAATGTAAAATAATGCAAAACGCTTAAATGTGATGGAAAGCATTTGATTCAGTTACTAATTGTTGCTTAAGCTGGAGTTAAAACTTTTGAAAAGACTAACAGAGTTGACAATTTCTGCCATTTTGTGCTTCAGCAAAAGATCTGGGTCTCTGTAGGTTTTGTAAGAGTTTTATTTATATTTATCTATAATATTTCAATATTTTATTTTTATTTAGAGTTATATTTAAAGGTGCTGTATGTGAGTTTTTGACTCTACTAAAGCATAAAAATACCAGAATATGTTTGCAGATATTTAAGAAACATGCCAAGTAAACATACTTGTATATCTGAAAAACAATGCTTAAGTCAGATATTCTGCTCTGAAAAAAATGTGTTTTCTGTGCTGGAACGTGGTCTTTGTTTTGGTCATTTTAATCTGCCCAATGCCAGTTTAACCAACTATATTTCAGCACCCCGGGTTGCCTTGCGTATTTCATTCATTCAGTCATTCAGAAAGGCTCTGAAAGCATGCATCCGTGACCGAAATGCGGCCTCCGGTGGACAGTAGCAGAATCCGAAATGAGACAGTTTGAGTTCCACATGAGGTTATTAATTAGCAAATAATATGAATATTACGAGCGTAAACATTAGGTAAGCAGGTTACATCTTAACCGTGTGTCCTAACAACACGCTTCGTGACGAGATACGCAGTAATGAGCAATTTGTCTGTTTGCAATGGACAAAACTAGTGATACTCCGATTGATCGGCCACTGATCACGATCGGCCGATATTGGCTAAAAATAACTTGATCGGCTAACCCCAAAAGCGCCGATCAAAAAAGCCGATCACTTGACGTAAATTACTCACACGACCTTTTCACACGTGCATGCACGGTGCACATATAAACAGCAGCAGAGCAGAGCTTACCAGTGGCAATACGAGTTCCCCCGTCTTTTTCAAAGTGTCCAATAACGTAAAGTTAGCCATTTGCAATGTATGTCGTGATGAAATCGCTCGAAGTGGAAGCAAGCAATGGCATTTTTAACACCACTAACATGATTAGACATCTTAGAACACGCCATACAACTGAAAATGCAGAGTATGAGAAGCTAAACAGCCGAAGCCAACAACATCCCAATCCCTTAATCTGCCCACTATGAGTGATGCATGTAAACGATGTGAACCATACAACACGGATAGTACGAGGTGGAAAGACATTGCGTTCAGAATTATGGAATTCATTTGCCTCGACGAACAATCTGTGTGTGATATGTGGAGTGCAGACGCCTGTCCAATGTCACTTTATTGACTGAAACTTTGAAAGACACAACATTGTGCTACACTGTCATGATTTCACAGGGTGACGTTCTGCGGAGACATGTGCTTAGTTCTAAAGTTCAATCTCAAACAGTTTATTTTATTTTGAAGATCTGAGGTGAACTATCTGCTGCTGCTTAAAAGGGCATTCAAACTCACATTGTTAGCATTTAACACTGAATAGAGCACCTGAGGTGATCATTATCAGTTTTCTGTTGTTCAGCTGTGAGAAATAGAAGCCATTTCTAATATATCAATTCGAGGTGTTGATTAGGACAAAAATTCCTTTTAATATGGAGAATAGTCCTTCTATCGGGTACCGTTGCTTTTATTTAGAGCACAGTTTAAATCACTCACTCCTGTCCTTAATCTGGCAACCTGCGCTTGTGTTTGTTTTGACCCAGGAGTGCAATACCTAGTTCAACCACTGGGTGTCAAACTTACATACTGCAGCTTTAACTCAAGATGCAAAAAGTGAGATCTTCATTTACAAGTAGAAGGGTATTTACAGCTGCTGTATATTTTTGTCTGTCCCTTTATGCCTCCTGGCAGCATTGTTGCAAACTGCTGTTACACCTAAACACCTTTTCGTAATACCCCTTGTCCCAGCGGCGGCGTCAAACTTGGCAGCAGTGGTCATTTTGAACTGTCACTCACTGTATAAACAGAGAGTTGCATCAAGTAAACTCAGAATTGTGAGATATTAACTCACGCTTTTGAAATTCTTCGAAAAAAAAATTGATATAAACCTCAAATTGTGAAAAGTAAATGGCTGACTATTTCTCAGACTTCTTTTACAGTTCACATCTTCAAGTGTCTGACCTTTTCTTTTTCTTTTTTTTTTGTCCAATACTAACAATAAAATACATAACCTGAGGTAATCCTGCTCAGTTAGGACAGCAAAATAAATAGCTGATCAACTTTCAGAGTGAGAAAGCGCTTCTCGTTTTGGTTTGTTGTTGGCATCGAAGGCTGCGCGTTTAATCAAACTCTAAAGCGTTCTGGCTCAAATTCATTTAGGAGGATTATTTTTAAAAGAGCTCGCACTGAAAGGTCTCTAAACCAACACCGGCAGATACACACTGAGCAGTAATGGCTTTTATGTAGGCTTAAAATTCACCAAGATATGCTCTATTCTGTCCACTCCTGGCAAAGCAATGAAATTATACTGACCGCAGCTCATAATAGACTCAGCTTCCTGTTTATGGTCTTCAGAAAGAGAAGGAGATTATTGAGGGTGGAAAAAAGAGACACTGGAGGTGTCGGGGTGGAAATATCTGCGGTTTGCTACCTGCCATGATGAACGTTTATTTAAATAACCTCAGTGCAAATAAAATGTCAAAATGTTTATTTGTCTTTCAGTGAACTTATTTTGACCTATTCTATGTGGATGTGGAGATATATATGTAATGTAATGTAATGTAATGTGTATTTATACTGCGCATTTATTGTGTATGGCTATACACCCAAAGCGCTTCACAATCATGAGGGGGTCTCTCTACACCACCACCAGTATGAAATTATTTTATGAAATTAGTTGCCATATTTTATTTTATATTTAATTGATTAAAGATATCTTGCTAAGAAATTTAAAAAGCAAACATTACACACAAGTATAAACATTTAAAATGTCAATTTATGAGTGTTCTGATCCTCATAAATCAATATTTTAATTTGTATTTAAGTACACTGAAAAAAACTATTCATTGGATTAATTTTTAAAAGGTTCAAGAGTTCACACTTTGCTGATGATTGATAAGTAATTGCGTGATTGGCATGCTGTCCCAGGGGAGAGCCCTGAGCTCGGAGGATCCTCGAGCCTGGGGTTCCCTCCCGATTCATAGGGAAAAAGTGGAGTCTGAGGACAGGTAGGTTTCGAGAACCTTCCTGTATTATGGCAGGAAAAAGGGGTAGTAGTCGGGTGATGGGGGATTCTTCAAGACGAAGATGATGAAGGTAAGGAAATCAACGCCGTGGTCAATCATATGCACGTGATCCTCTTGAAATCAGTTTATAAATAAACTTCACTAAGTAGTTGCAAGCAATTTATATGGGTTGAATTTAAACAAACAAATTAGGTTGAACATTTAATTTGATTGTAAACTTATTGTAATATTCACTTTTGATTTAATTCATACCAATCTAAACATTTAATGTTTGTTTGCTGTTATAAAGTATTTGTTGAGTAATAACAATAATAAAGTTCAAATTTAAGTGTAAAATAAAAGAACAAATTAAATAGCTTTATTAATAGCAATGATAATAAATACACATTTCTTATCTATACCATTCTGAATGACTTCTCAATTTTAGTTAAAGTTTAAGCAATTTATTTGAGATTGTTTATTTTATTAAAGGGGTGTTCCAGAACGACATTTTAAAGCTTGGTTGTTTTTATAAGATGCTAAGCAATATATGCTTATGCATAATATATATGCTATATACTAATATATGCTAAAATCACTGTGTTTTTTCATTTATCTTACCTTGAACCGCATGTTGATGCTCAAATCAAGTTATTTTTCTGTAATATTCAGTGATGTGAGATGTGACCCATGTGAGCTTTGATAAATAACAATTTTTTTTCTTCAGCAACACGAGTTAGGAGAGCTATCCTGTATTATGTTTTACTCAACGTGTTGCATATATTCGGAACAAGCATGTGTAGGTAATACGAAACGTTCTCATATGTAGAACACACGGAAAGCAGCCGCATAGAGAGACACTGCAGCACTGGTGAAGATTGTGGGAGTTTACAGCAGTTCAGATAAATATGAATTTGCTGCTAAATTGTTAGCGGTGCCAAAGAGCGTTTCCAGTTGTTAACATCCTCGCTACAACATTGTGCTAACGCTAGACACTGTGCATGTCATAGATCACTTTTAACAAATTAAAAATACTCACAATCCACAGCTTCTGCTTGGAGTTGCTCCTTTGAGGATATTTTAGCCGTATCCAGCACTGAACTGGGAAAGATTCTGGAAGTTCTCCTTTGTCAAATGCTAGCTATATATACTTTTATAACTCTCTGGAACTCTCCTTTAGAAGCCCAAATACAGAAACAGAAGAAGCTCTGTGGAAATAGCAGCGTTTGGATGCCATTTAGGTAACATTACAACGCCTCTGGCCACGCCTGTTGCTGCGCACGCTGTATGTGCGTGGTGAATGCGTGTAAGCCTTGTGATCTCACTGGCCCAGATGTATTTTTTGTAGTCCCCATACTTTGTTCCCTGTAGGCTTTGCTAAGCTAACTTTGAGCGTCTTACATACAGAGATGTTATTTATATTCACACAGCTACATTACACATCATCTAAAGTTTAAAATATCGTAATAGACCACCCATTTAATCGAGTTATTCACTTTAAAAAAATAACGTTTACAGTTTGTTCAAACTACTTATTTAATTTGAGCCGTTTTTGGGACAACTTGATTCCTTCATGTTGTCTCAACACAAATCGATTGTGTGGAACCCAGCATTTTTTACAGTGTTGCTGTTATGATTAAAATTTTATTCATATATTTAGAACATAGGGCGCCACGGTGGCCGAGTGGTTAGCACGTTCGCCTTACAGCAAGAAGGTCGCTGGTTCGATCCCCGGCTGGGCCAGTTGGCGTTTCTGTGTGGAGTTTGCATGTTCTCCCCGTGGTTGCGTGGGTTTCCTCCAGGTGCTCCGTTTTCCCCCACAGTCCAAAGACATGCGGTACAGGTGAATTGGGTAAGCTAAATTGTCCGTAGTGTATGTGTGTGAATGACAATGTATGGATGTTTCCCAGAGATGGGTTGTGGCTGGAAGGGCATCCGCTTCGTAAAACAAATGCTGGATAAGTTGGCGGTTCATTCCGCTGTGGCGACCCTGGATTAATAAAGGGACTAAGCCGAAAAGAAAATGAATGAATTTAGAACATAATATAAGGTGGATGCATGCAAAAAAGATGTATACTCACAGACCTCCTAAACACTTATTCCAAACAGACTTACTAATGTAATAGTACAGCACAGTATATTTGCCGATAACGCACAACAAACATTTCCTCCCCTAAACATTCTGCTTTCTCTTGGCATTTACCACACACTAATTAAATCAAACCATTCGTTTTTAGTGCAACAATTGCAGAAGAGAGACTAAAGGATGAATGTGTAAATGTAGGCCAGAAACTCTTCCAGATACGAGTCTGTAACTCTCCTTTATTCTTCTGCGCAGACTGATTTATGCTCATTTCCTTTATGGGCTGTAAATGATTTCGCTCTCCTCTTCAAGCCTGACAGATTCCAGCTGCCGTTTATCTCACAGATATGCATAAATATTCACTTACAGCAGCCACTCAAAACAAGGTGTTGACGTGAAATATGATTCAATTGTGTAGTTCCTGTCGTCTCGAGCGCCTTGTCAAATCTGATCGTACATGCTTTTTACAAATGAGCCAACAGATGTTTTTCTGAAATCCTCTGACGACCTGATTAAACTTTCATGATTCTTTCAACATATGGTGACTATTTTTACACGTTGATGTTTTATTGCACTCTTTGCGATAGGGTTGTGACGATAGACGATGCCATCGTCAATTGCAGATGGTCGATAGACTTCACGATGCTGAGCTGCATCGCAATCCTCCACCCCGCCCCCGTCACTAATTATTCATAAATAATGAATTAACCGCCGCCTATGACGACAATGCCATGTTTCCAACTTGGTCGATATCGCCCAACTCTATTTTGCGCTGTCACTGGTTCAGTGACATATCAATCATTCAAGAGTTCTCACTTAGCTGATGATTGATTATAAAGCGTATTTGGCATGCTGTCCCGGGAGAGAGCCCTGAGCTCAGAATATCCTTGAGCCCGGGGCTCCCTCCCATTTAAAGGGGCGAAAGGAGAGTTTGAGCTCAGGTAAGTCTCGAGAACTCCCCCCGCTTGTGAACATGCTGAGATATATCTGACTAGAGTTGCCTTAAGATGCTATTTAAAGTAGTCAATTTACCTATGTTGTATGTTATTTGGATGGTGGGAGGAAACCAGAGGACCCGGGGAAAACTTACGCGAACACGGGGAGAACATGCAAACTCCACACAGAAACGCCGACCGGCTCGGGGAGAGGCCGAACCAGTGGTGTTCTTGCTGTGAGGCAACAGTGCTAACCACTGGGCCACCGTGCCGCCCTATAGGAGCAGGGGAGGAGTTGGGGTGGAAGGGGGGATACTTCAAGACGAAGATGACTGGAGTAGAAAGCTCTGGTAATTTATAGTGTGTCAGAATTTGTCTGATTGGTGCAATATGCAGAGCTGATTTGGTACCAGCCGTGTTCAATCATAAGCACGTGATCCTCTCGAAATTAGTTTATAAATAAACCCCACTTATGTGACCTCGCGCGACCCTATTATGCTAACAGTTCAAGCAACTTCTTTCCAAAGATACATGAACTGTGAATGTTGACCGAATTATTAGTCTGACGCGTCCAAAACGCACCCCAAACCTCTTTAAATCACGTGTACAGAATCCGCAAAGGAAACAGCGTCTATTCATCACTATGGAGCGCGTCTGACAGTCGCACACGGTGTATTTGAGGATTTTTGCTGTGAGGCGACAGCACTACCTACTGCGCCACCGTGTCACCCAAGATTGAAAATATGGGAGAAAAATAGGAAAATACCTTTATGGGATAACGGTGGGATAGAACTGTAAAATACAGGAGAATCCTGGTGAAAAATGGGGGGTTGACAGGTATGAATATCATAAAGCCCTAATTCAGAGGATAGTCAGAATGTTCATAACTTAATAGTTACATAAGAAATGTGTTCCTGGAACATATTTTTGTCCTCTGGGTTCCTGGACATCCATTACTGGACTTGACAATGACAAAAAAAAAAATAACAAACAGTGTTAGCATGCAGTAAAGCAGCTTCAAGACAAGTTTAGTTCCAGCTAAAATATCCCCTGCTGCATCTAAAAATCCTTTTTACACTTGTGTACCAGAAGCCGCTCTCTTCTAAACGCTCTCATGTACTTTTAATCAGCCTCACGCAGGGTCCAAAATTAAAGCAGCACTCTGCAATTTTTTCCTTCATTAAAAAAAAAAGTTGTGCTTTTGAAATATCATGGGCACTCGCTTGAAATGAAACAACTGTAGGAGAAATCTCTGCCGAAAGGCTCCTTTACATTTCTGTGTGATGCTAGATTTGATCCAAGAGAACTTGAATATACATAATTCATGACTTGTAAGTATGAAATAGAATTACCAGACATTCATTATTCTGCATATCAATACTGAATGAAGCCGTAACAGCACTGTAGTCATAAGCTAAAATTGAACGCATGAATAAATCAATAAATGCATACATACATACGCATAAATAAACAAATCAGGCTTTGGCATCTCGCAAGTCACATTAGAAGAAATTACAATGAATGAAAACAACTAATGCTGACCTCCGAACTGTCAAAACCTCATGTGATGGCACTTATGTGGCATATCTTTCGAATAAAATCACTTTAATCTAAGGCCGAAATAAACACTAGAAAACTGGCAAAATAATTTATAATATGTAATAATTATATATGTAATAATGATAAAATAATAAATGTATAATTATATGTAACCAGATAATAACACATTAAAACAATTAAAAAATATGTGAAAAAGGTGAAAAATGTGTTTATGAGTTTGTGATTAGATTAATTATTGAATATTATTAAAAGACTAAAATAATCAGCTATCCAATATCTTCAAGTGAATAATGAATAAACCTTTTTGTTTTTAATTGGCTCTTGCATCAGTCACATTATGATAGAAAACAGCCAAATTTTCCTCGAAGCTTGTTGAAAGTTGATGTAAGTGTGAAATGGGTCTAGTCAACTAATTCAACAGCCAAAACAGTATGAAGTAAACTATTTTAATAAATATAGACATTTTTGTGATGCTATATTTATGCTGCCAAGTGTCAATATTCGAGAGGACAAGAAATAAAGAAACACAACAAAAGGAGCATACAAGATAATGATTTATCCATCATATCAAGCAATTAAAAATAAAACACCGAACGAACCTTTAACACACCAGATCATAAATAGAAGTTTGCTAACTTAATGCTTAGCTCATTTTTACCTTTTAATAGGCTTTGACATCTTGTAAATCAAATTAGCAATTAACATTATGAGTGGGTTTATTGAAAGGCAACTTTTAAAAAGAAATAGAAAAAAGAACAGTAAACTAGCAAATAAATCGGGTATCTCGCAAAAAAAATCTACAAAACTGCACAAGTTTATTTGCCTTTCATTGAAACTACCTGACAAAAGTCTTGTTGTCTATCCAGGTTTTAGGAACAACAAATAATAACTTGACAAGGTGATCATTTGGTATCAGACGTGGCTTATATGAAAGGCAAAGGCCTCTAGATCAGTATTTCTCAACTGGTGGGTCGCGACCCAAAAGTGGGTTGGGGGACATTTTTAGTGGGTCGCGGAGAGTATGGTTAAAAAAAACATTCATTTTAAATTTATTTTGCTTATACCGGACTTTTATTTTGAAACGCGGGCGCGACAACAGTTCGGTTTAGTTCATGGGAACTGAACCTTTCCTTACCCTAACCGCAGTATTTACAGTATTTGTCGTTTCTACTTTGTAATGTTTCTATAATTTGATATATTTTGTTAAATGACAGCGGTAAAATATTGTTTATTTGTAAGTCTTGGTGATTTTCTTATGATTTTTCTGTCACTACTTGTGTATGTTAACAAATAAGTACAAAACAATTATTATTCTTAAAATTATATTAATAAAATTTGGGTCGCGGCTTGATGACCTTGCAAAAATGTGGGTCCCATGGCCAAACCAGTTGAGAACCACTGCTCTAACACCAAAATAAAATATGAAATATGATATGAAAATATGATTTAATTAGGACAGAAAGGTCAGACTTAAATAGAGAATATAATGTACAGTATAATGAAATAATGTACAGTATACAATATAAAGTCAGTGGAAACAGAATTAATATTATGTATGACTCCCATGAGCTTGAAGGACTGCATCCACACATCTCTGCAATGACTCAAATAACTTATTAATAAAGTCATCTCGAATAGTAAAGAAGCGTTCTTGCAGGACTCCCAGAGTTCATCAGGATTCTTAGGATTCATCTTCAATGCCTCCTCCTTCATCTTACCCCAGACATGCTCAATAATGTTGATGTCTGGTGACTGGGCTGGCCAATCCTGCAGCACCTTGACCTTCTTTGCTGTCAGGAACTTTGATGTGGAGGCTGAAGTATTAGAAGGTGTGCTATCCTGCTGGAGAATTTGCCCTCGACTGTGGTTTGTAATGTAATGGGCAGCACAAATGTCTTGAAACCTCAGGCTGTTGATGTTGCCATCCACTCTGCAGATCTCTCACACATCCCCAAACTGAATGTAACCCCAAACCATCATCTTTTCTTCACCAAACTTGACTGATTTCTATGAGAATCTTGGGTCCATGATGGTTCCAGTAGGTCTTCTGCGGTTTTTGTGATGATTGGGATGAAGTTCAACAGATGATTCATCATAAAAATCTACCTTTTGCCACTTTTCCAAATGATCAACTAGGAGTCAAGTTATTATTTGTTGCTCTTAAAACAGAGATTGACGACAAGACTTTTTTCTATATGTATGTATGGATGTATGTATGTATGTATATAAGTGTATATAGTATGTATATAGTGGCCATACTACAACTAATGTATAAATTATTAAAAAATAAAAAATAAATAAAAAAATTTAGGATGTCTCAAAACAATTAGTTCTCCTTCATCTTGCTCATCAATTAAAGAAAAACAAGTAATAATTTACTCTATATTTTTTAAGGTAATTGGTTGCAAACAATTTATACGAGCTGAATTTAAACAAATTTAGTAATGTTCAACTTAATTTGTTTAAATTCAGCCCATTTAAATAGTTTGCAGCCACTTACCTTAAAAAAATTAAGTAGATCCAATTAATCATTTTTTTCATTTTACATATGATAAAAAGTTCATTTAATGCATTATAAATGTTTTTAGCGTAACATTTAGAGGACGCTGGACTGCACTGGCCATGGGTGGGACACGTCTCAAAGAGAAGCAGCCCATAAACTGCCTCCCAAATCAATAGAGCGACTGTAAAGTGATTGAATTGAAGACTCAAAGATCTCCAGAGCAGAGCTGTTTATTGGCCCTCGCTCCTGCATCTCGGACTGCTCGGATAAAGATCTATAAATAACCCAATGTGTCATGATATAGAGAGAGAGAGGAAGAGATAAGGCAGAAATGAAAAGGTGACCTGCGAGGGGACGAACCAACGGAGGAAAGACGAGACTTCCTGAAACGCAGAGCACTGGGTGAAAGGGGCTTATTTCACAACAACTACAACAACAACAACCACAAAGCTGTGCTGGGGACAGTTTTTTAGCTTATAGATGGCTGACATTAATTCCGAACATCTGAAGATAGAGAGATCAAGAGTGCGGAAAACTTCATTCATTTTCCTTTGGCTTAGTCTCTATTTCAGAGGTCGCCACAGCGCAATGAACCGCCAAATATTCCAGCATATGTTTTACGCAGCGAACGCCCTTCTAGCTGCAACCCAGTACTAAGAAACACCCATACACACTCTCGTATTCAAACACACTCATACAGGCCATTTTAGCTCACCCAATTCACCTATTGCGCATGAGTTTGGACTGTGAGGGAAACCCATGCAAACACAGGGAGAACATGCAAACTCCTCACAGAAATGCCAACTGGTCCAACCGGGACTCGAACCAGCAACCTTCTTGGTTTGAGGCGACCACTGAACCACTGTGCTGCCCCTACATCGTCTCAAATACTGCAACTAAACCACTTTGAGTGAAGGCCAAGAAAAAAAAAACCCAAGAAAAGCTGGCTAAACTTAAATATATGTAGAGTAAGCAGCCGACTACAGTCTGAACCACTAAAGCGACACAAAAAAGGTGGAAAAATTAAAAGCGTGTTCATGATTAAGTGATTATTACTTTTTATTTCTGTATTTATTTAGTTTGTTTTCACAGCACGACTAAAAAATCTCGGATGTATCAAAACATTATTGATTTACATTTAATTATAATCACTTTAAGTTTGAATTATGATTGTATGAGTTTTTAAGCATAACTTACATTGATACAGTAATACAAATATATTTCAATTAAAATATATATTTTAAAACACTGACTTGCATTGACTAACACGTAATTGGTATTATTTATTACAGGGTTTTGTAAACTGGCGTCTGTTGAAATGTTCAACCAAAAAGCTTTAAAGTATTAAAAGAAATTATTAAAAATGAATACAAAAAAGTATTAATAAAATAAAAAATATATACCGTTGAAGTCAGAATTATTAGCCCGCTTTGATTTTTTTTTCTTTTTAAAATATTTCCCAAATGATGTTTAACAGAGTAAAGAAATTTTCACAGTATGTCTGATAATATTTTTTCTTCTAGAGAAAGTCTTATTTGTTTTATTTCGGCTAGAATAAAAGCAGTTTTGAATTTTTTTGAATCCATTTTAAGGTCAATATTATTAGCCTCTTTAAGCAATTTTTTTTCAGCAGTCTCCATCAATATACAATAACTTGCCTAATTACCCTAACCTGCCTAGTTAACCTAATTAACCTAGTTAAGCCTTTAAAAGTCACTTTAAGCTGTATAGAAGTGTCTTGAAAAATATCTAGTAAAATAATATTTACTGTCATCATGGCAAAGATAAAATAAATCAGTACTTAGAAATGAGTTATTAAAACTATTATGTTTAGAAATGTGTTGGAAAAATCAGCTCACTGTAAAACAAAAAATAAAAAATAAACAGGGGGGCTAATAATTCATAATTCATAATTGTATATATACAATGTAAAACCCAATAAGTTAAGGTAACTCAAACCATTTGAGGAAACCAATTGCAACAAACCATTTAAGTTCAAAACCTAATCCAAATGAGTAAACGAAGCGATTTGAGCACAATAAAACCCAATAAATGTAGAGAACTCAAAACAACTGAGTACTGTAAAACCCAATAAGTTAAGGCAACTCAAACAGTTTGAGGAAACCGATTGCTACAAACAATTTAGTGTTAAAAAAACTAATCTATATGAGTACTGTGAACTTACTCCATTTAAGTTAAAGTAATGAGGTATTTAATTAACTCATTACTGTCAACACTGAGTTCAAAACTCTTTTCAAATGAGTAGAATAAACTTTCTGTAAATTTTGAGTTAACTACACTCGTTTCATTTGATAAAGTTGACTGTTTTACAGTGTGTGTGTGCGTGTGTGTGTGTGTGTGTGTGTATCCATTCATTCATTCATTCATTCATTTTCTTGTCGGCTTAGTTCCTCCACCAATCCGGGGTCGCCACAGTGGAATGAACGACCAACTTATCCAGCATGTTTTTTATGCAGCGGATGCCCTTCCAGCCACAACCCATCTCTGGGAAACCATACACAATCCATACACACTAATGCACACACATACACAATTTAGCCAACCCAATTCACCTATACCACATGTCTTTGGCACCCGGAGGAAACCCACGCGACCACGGGGAGAACATGTAAACTCCACACAGAAATGCCAACTGACCCAGCCGGGGCTCAAACCAGCGACCTTCTTGCAGTGAGGCGAACGTGCTACTCACTACGCCACCGTGGCGCCTGTGTGTATCCAAGTAAATCTTTTTAATTTACAAATTTTTTTAGTTTGCACAGTATAAGTTGGATCTCAATACAATACCCTAGATTACTAACTTGTGTCACCATTATAATCAAAACAATTACTACAACGATATAGAAAACTTCCACAAAAGTCTACAAGATTTCTAGATATTACAGCAGAATACTCACTTAACCTCAATGCAGTATGATGTAAACCTCAAACTATATATTCACCTTCATTTCTCATTCTAGCTTTGCTTTTTTCACAACATGGCAAAAAAAAAGAGGTGTGATTTTCAGAGGACTCCAGCACTGTACACCTGCTGCATTACACAAGACACAGAGCAGCAGTGCTTTTGTACTTGTGCTGCTGCTCACCAAAGAGAAACACTATTCTGAGCTTCAAGAGAGGCAGAGACAATCAAAACAAGCAGCCCGAGACAGAAGAACAAACGACAGGCGCCAAAGGCCAGCGTCTACACTACAGCATGACCAACATGCCAATTAAACACAAGCAATAATCAATATTAATAATCACAGTGTGACCTGTGGCCCGGAGAATCCCTCAGGCTGTCAGTCTCACAAACATAAGACTGTTGATCATCAATGACCGGCTATGACGCAATCCGATCTACTCCAAGCCTTCTTAAAGGTCACCTATTATGTAAAATAATCTGATACCACAAGAGTGTGAAGTTTCAGCTTAATTGACCACACAAATAATGTTTTATAACTTGTTGAATCTGCCCCTTTTAGGCTTTGATCACAATTGTGCCATTTTGGTGACTGTCGCTTTAAATTCAAATGAGATTGTGCTCTTTTCAAAAGAGGGTGGAGCTACAAATGCCTGTGTGTCAGCATAGTGGCAGATTTAGAAACAAGACTAATGTCCTATGCTAATGAGGGAGAGATGGTCACCAATGGGCGGGGCTTTCCTCTCTGGTGACACGTGCGAGGGCAGAATGCCAATCAAAGTGTTTCTGCTGTTTTAATCAAGTGTGTGTCAGGGTTCTGCCACTCCAGTCTAGTAAATTCTTGTTTTGGTGGCAGAGTCCAGACACTAGCTCTTCTCTAGTCCTGTGTGTTTGTGCTCGGCTCGAGTTTTCTCGGGTCGAGCACTCATTTTGTCATTGTGTCTCTGTATGAGTGCCGATTGCGAGCACGCTCGGACCGTGCGCACTCCTGCTTGATACGGACGCGTGAGGTCTGGGCGTGTTTGCGATTGCGCACTCTCGTCCTGGTGTTTGCGTTCGTCTGTCTGCAGTGTGTGGCTTCATTCTCAGCGTCTAAGTCTAGTTGGTTTCAATTTCGGTCAGCGCTGGGATGAAACATGCACGCTGTGTGTGTGAGCGCACTGTGAGAGGTTTTCATTTTATCGTGTGCTTGTGTCTGCCGTTTGTTTTGTTGTTTTTGTTAAGCACGTGGCCCTGTGTTTACATAGTGGCCACGTGCTTCCATTGCGTGTTCTAGTCTTTATGTGAGCACATGGCTCGTGGTGTTTTCTTGTCCCTCTTGTGGTGTTCTCTAGCCCCACCCTCCCTGTTAACCCATTATTAGTTGATCATGTTCACCTGTTTGTTTGTTAATTATTTCTGCTTTATATTCTCCTTATGTCAGCTGTTATGTGCCAGTTCATCGTCGTTTCTAGTCCTGCCCTGTTTCCAGTCCTCATCCCTGCCAGCCTGTCAAGTTTGTTTGTTTATTTGTTTTATTAATGTTTTCCCCCTCGGGGTAGTTTATTTTGCTGTTTTGCTATTTATTTTATTTTACTATTAATAAATGCCCATTTTATTTCTGCACCTGAGTCCTCGCTCCTTTTCCTCACTCTCAAACCCTGACAGTGTGATTGTAAAAAAGTTTAATCAATAATTTTTTATCATTAGCAGCTGGTTATATTCACACACTGTTACCAAACAACTGTTGTAGAAAACATTCCCCCTGAAAGTTGGTTTCTTCCAGTCACCCCTGCCATATCACGAGAAACGGACTATGCCAAAATCCACCACAGAGTGAAGTGAAAGTGAAGCAGGAAGAACTGTCGCTAGAATATATGTAGGTGGTTATTGTAAATAGATTAAAGTCAAAAACAGGTGTTAAAAAGTCCAAATCAGCAGAGAATACTAGGATTGTCTTACGTATTATTGACTTCCTTAACAATGCTAACAAATGCACAATCCTAGAATTCAAGAGATTTCTAGAGATATTTAAATTAGATGTCGCCTACCCTGTTGCTGTTTTTTGGAAGGAATGCGTCAATAGAGCCGCCATTTTAGTACAGGGTAGCGCTCCTTTGAAATGAATGTGGAACCAAGGTGCAGTGGAGGTCTGTGGTCATCCAGAGCCAGAGATATACACATATATGCATTAGTGCTGTGGAATATGGACAAAATAATCATATTGCGATTTTTTTTGGAACGAATATTGCGATTCGATTTTATTTGCGATTTTGGCAGCTGTTTTTGCTTTTTCATACAAGCTACATACACACATTCTAAATGTATTCAGTGCACAAGAAGTGCAGAACAAAACATTTCATAATGAAATAACATAGTATTAAGTTTAATACATAAAACTGTAGTAAAACTGTCTTTAAAACAGACAACATAAAATAAATGAAGATTAACTAACCTCAACTCTAGTTAAAACATACTGGACACAGTAGGCATGGGTCGGTACTGACACTGACAGCTCCAATAGAGATAGAGAGGTTGTGCAATCAGCTAAAATGTTGTGATAATTGGTTTTTATGGGCGATATATATTGCATCACCAAAAATCATTGAGGACATGTCCATGTATTGTGCTATAAGTCGATATATTGATTATTGTGACAGGCCTAATTGTAAGTGGCTATCGTAATACTTAACAACAATATCGCAAAGTATAACGCAGCCCTACTTTATATATTATTTGCAATAAATCTTTAGAAATAAAGACATGAGTTCACCAAAGCATTTTGAAAGTGCTTCTGTCAGAACTGTCAGAGCCTTTAAAAATGATGCCCAACACTCCGCGTTTTGCATCAAATGGACGCTCGCTGCATTGCCACACTAAAAAACATTGCGCTTCCATTGACAACAACTAAATAAAAACCCTCAGCTCCAGGAAATAAAAACAAATGAGACAGCTCTTGAGCTGCACACCATGGGCTTTGAACATACACTCTCTTTCAGGTTGCAAGAGCACACCTTTAACCACAATATGTATGTATAGATAACAACTTCTTCTTTTTTTTTTCAACAATTTATTTTCATGCTTTGATGACAATGAAGAGATGACAGGAAAGCAATGTGTAGAGCAGATGTGCCCAAACTGTTGTACAAAGGGCCAAAAACCAAATATCACTGAGAGCCGTGGGCAGAAAGTAAATATACAAAACTACGTATATTATATTATAATTGCTATGTGTAATTTTCTAATTTATTTTATAATATTTCAAAATAAATAGAAAACATTACATTTATTGTATTATCGAATGCACAATACCTTTTAAAATAATTACTTAAAAACATAAAGAATCACATTATTAACAGTGGTCCTCAATGCTGAATACACTTGTCAAGCAGTATCTGCCTTTCACTTGATTTGCTCACCAAAGTCTCTGCATTGTATATCATTTAAACAAAACATTTAAACAAAATCTGATTAATTTTCACCATTTAATAGAAATATTTCAATTTCAGTTAGCTTTTAACAATAAAACAAACAAACAAAGGGTTACATTTAATTGGAACTGACAATCTCGAAACCAACCCTTATCATTCTCCCTATTGTTCAAATGGGATGGCTGGCCAAATAAAAGGTTACCATGTGCCATATTTGGCCCAAGGGCCCTAGTTTGGGCATCTCTGCCCACATAGCAAAATATCTCTGGCCCAGCTCTGGCCCAAACAACCAGCTTTTGCTTGGCCCACATACCGCAGTGAATTACGGTACATGACTGGACCAAGTCTAGCTTCCAGACAAGGGCCAAGACTCAGCCAAGTTAATCACCCATAATTGGGCCTGAACTGGGCCAGATATGTTGGTGTGTCACTACGGCAAGGAAATTGATAAACCCATGAATCGTTGCACTTTAGGCGTGCTATTCTCAAAGTGACCTGATTGGTAAAATTTAATTTTTCTTTTCTTGAATGTATTTTAAATGTGGGTCAAACTGGCCAAACTTACATGGCCCACATATTAGTTAATAACATCTGGCCCGAATACTACATTTTACATCTGGCCCAAGTATTGTGTGTTGCCTTAAAGACGGTGCCACCTCTGCCAAACCAGGGCCATGTTTGGCCCACATGCCATATGCCAGTGCCAGATGAATGCCTGCTCAGCCAGATTCATGCCAAAACTGGGCCAGAATTCTTTGCTACTAGGGTGGTGTAGAGTGAGGGAAGCGGGATCTGCAAAGGCAGGACCTAAAGGGACCTAAATGCAGGAATCAAACTTAGGACGCATTAAACGCAGCTGAACTGATACTGCCTGTCAATGTGCTAAACCACTAGGCTATCCACAAAGACATCAACGACAAAAAGCTGATTCATTTAAAGATCTTGGTGGGTGGGGAGTTTATCAGACTGAACATCTACAATGGAACAAATACATGTACACTAGCGGCTGTAAATTTCTAACCCCATAACCTCGTTTCACTTCTCTGAGATCAGATTAGGTTTTAAGCCGCTAAACTCTGGGAAAGTTTTCAGTCCAATGATCCAACAAGAGAACGCTTTCAAACAATCAGTCCAAAAGAGAGTAATAATGTGAAGAAAACTACAAGACAAGTTGAAATAGACACAGACTATAATCAAGGTAAAGATGACTGAATGTGTGGTGTATTACATTCATACAGAGACAAAGATGATTCATACGCTGCAAAAATACTTTTATTACATAGATTTTTAGTCTTCTTTCTAGTCCAAATATCTAACAATTCTTAAAATCAAGAAGCATTTTCTAGACAAGCCAAAAATATTGTCTTGTTTTAAGAAATAATATGTTGAAATTAAGTGAGTTTTTCCTTAAAACAAGCAAAATAATCTGCCAATGGGGTACGCAAAAATAATTTTGTCAAAACGAAAAATACGATTATTTTGCTTAACCCATTGGCAGACTATTTAGCTTGTTTTAAAAGGGTGTTCCACTACGATATCATATTTGAAACTTTAGTTGATGTGTAACGCAGCTGTGTGAACATAAACAACATCGCTGAATGTAAGACGATCAAAGTTTAACGCAAACGGAGACATTGGCTATTACAGAGTTAGCTTAGCAAAGTCTACAGCAAACGAACTTTGGGAACTACAAAAAAACACATCCGGGTTAGAGAGATCACAAGGGCTTCCGGTTACGCACATTCACCTTGTGCACACACCCCGTGCAGCAATGGGTGTGGCCAGAGACGCTGTAATGTTATAGCAGAGAAAGCTAAAATGCCGTCCAAACGCTGCTATTTCACCTGAGCTTCTTCTGTTTCTGTATTTGGGCTTCCAAAGGACACGACACAGACAGAAGTGCTTACAGTTTAATTTTAATTATGTTCCAGAGACTTATAAAAAAATATATAGCTAGCATTTGACAAAGGAAAGCTTTCAGAATGTCCCAGTTCAGTGCTGGATTTGGTTAAAACTCCTCCAACTGACGAAGCTGCGGATTGTGAGCCACAACCTATAAGTGTTTTTATTTGTTACAATTGATCAACTACATGCACAGTGTCTAGCGTTAACAGTATGTTGTAGCGAGGACATAAACAAGGATGTAAACAACGGGAAATGCTCTTTGGCACCGCTAACAATTAAGCTACAAATTTATACTGATCAGCCAAACCGTTGTAAACACCCACAATCTTCACCAGCGCTGCAGTGATTCTCTATGCAGCTGCTTTCAGTGTCTCTCTATGCAACCACTTTCTGTGCATTCTACATACCAAATAACAACCTAGCAAAAGATTTGAGAACTTACACATGCTTATTCTGAATATATGTGCAAGACACTTTTCAGATTTTATTTTAGAGAGCAGGCGTGAGGTTCAGCTGTGTGCTCTTCATTTTTCTGTTCGATTCAGGCAGCGAACGATGATAACAGCTACTCTGACTGACATTGTTTACACAGTGCAAAAACACACACTTATAGGAAGGCCTGATGCAAAGCCAATCCCCGAATCACAGCACATTATGTTAGCTGACCAATCAGAGCCTCTTGAGGGTGGCATTTCAGAGGAACTAGGAAATATGACAGTCGTTTTCATGTTAGCTGAGTAGCTGTATATAATTAAAGTAAGATATATGAAAAAATAACATTATTTTCTACAAGTAAAACATGAGCACACATTGCTTTGCATCTTATAGACACAACTAAGCCTTAAAAATACACCATGGACCACCCCTTTAAGGAAAAACTCACTTAATTTTGAAACATTATTTCTTAGAAAGACATTATACTTTGTTTGTTTAGAAAATGCTTCTTGATTTTTAGGATTTTTAGACGTATGGACTAGAAACAAGACAAAACGATGAAATCAATATCATACCACAATCTAAATTCTGACTGGATGAGTTAAATTTCAGAGCTGAGGCAAAATAACTTAAATTCACGCTCGAAAAACAACTAAACTCCATGTCCTGACCTGTTTGGGATGCAACCTGCTCTTTATTTACCCATCATTCAACTGTCGTTGATGTGCAAATACTATAAATCTGCTATGCTATAAAGTGCCATGCAACCCAGCCCTGACGTAGAACAAGAAACTCATTCATTGGACGGCCAGATCGAACCGTGTGGCAACTAAATATGTGGCAAATCCACGAGCAGATGGCCTGTTTGCTGCTGGAGTCTCAGTCGTGTTTGATCAGCTGTGTGCGCCTGACATCATCTCCCTCCAGAGATCCTCACTCGTGCACCAAACACGCCAAATGAAGTTTACAGCAGAAAACGACAGCGCAGCTTGATAAAACGCATTCCACATCGCAACTCACCTCAGGCTGAGAGAAAGCTGCTGGTCTTTGGATTGAAGGAGATCGGCCACAGAGAAGCGGCTGCTTCCCAGGAAGTTGCTCTAAAGAGGTAAAAAAAAAAAAAACAGCAGTCTGGTTATAACATGAACGGAGACGTCATGAATATTTGTGCAGTGATGAACACATCTTGAGAGTTTCCTACGTGACCTTTTCATTAAGGTTTAAAAGCACCATGGCGTCTAAACTGCGAGAAAGCTTTCTGTGTTACAGCTGCGGTTTAAAACTCAAACCAACATCTACATTTAATTTGAGGAAGTGAACAGATAGATGGATGGATGGATGGATGGATGGATGGATGGATGGATGGATGGATAGATGGAGGAATGTGTGGATGTATAGTATGATTGGCTGGATGGGTGGATAGATTGCTGCATCTCTGGATGGTTCATTGATGGATAAATGGATGGATGGATGGATGGATGGATGGATGGATGGATGGATGGATGGATGGATGGACAGATTGATGTATGTATGGATGGATGGATAAATGAATTATTTGATGGATAGAATAATGTATGTCTGTATGGATGGGTGGTGTATGGATGGATGTATGGAT
>CAIGQQ010002949.1:366253-396103 GCA_903798035.1 Danio albolineatus
GCTGTCACTGGGGTGTTACGTTTTCAAAAGGCATACTATTGTACCTAAAGGATCCATACTGATACCTTAAAAGTACAAACATGTACTTTTTGAAATGGTACCACCCCAGTGACAGCGTTTGTACCTTTAGTTCTGACTTGTAGTGTATATGTATATGCATTAGGCATGGGACGGTAACCGTTTTCAAGGTATACCGCGGTATGGAAAAGTCAAGGTTTTCATACCACCAAAATGTTCTCTTATACCGTTCCTAAGGTTTGTGTAAGACTTTTTTATTTACTTTTTTTTTTTTAGGTGTAAATCATAAAGAAATCTGTGTTTTTAAAACAAATGAAGACCGCAGAAGTCAATGATTCACTTGAGTTATATGTTTACTGCCCCAAAATATTTTAAATGTTTCTCAAAATAAAATATATTGTGTTCAAAAGGGGGGAAAAGTTTTTTGTTTTTTAGCCAGACATTTAAAAAGAATACATTTTAGAACAGTGAACAAATTAGCGTCGTACCGTGAAACCGTGATATTTTTTTATCCAAGGCTATCATACTGTCAGAATCTTATACCGGCCCATGCCTAGTTGTGTATGAGCTTGCTCAGTGAGGATGAGAAAATGGGCTATGTCGCATTGGTAATTTTTATTTCACATGACTTTTCAGGGCTCAAAATTAAGGATTTACCAAAATTACCTCTGATCACACCAAAAATAAATAAATAATTATTTCTTAGCCACAAAATTTAAATAATGTGTCAAAATATAATATAGCTGTATGCATGCACTTTTTAATTCAACAAAACCTTTCTTTAACTATTGTCATGTATCTAAAATATGCACAGTTTCTGTCCTGGTTAAAGGTCCCAGATCACCAGTTAACTACACATAAATGGGGAGTAAATCTCATAATAAAGCAATGTTATTGTAAAAAATGATAATAAAATGAAAAAAAATGTAAGCAAAAAAAAGCAGGTAAAAACAAACCATTTCCTTTAGGCACAGTGGCTTTGCGCAAGTAAACGTGAGTGCGCATGTGACCTGTGTGCACAAGTGATCACCCTCTCATTCGATATTCGCTTTCTTTTGTTTGCGCGGACACAATTAGTTTTGTCGAACTCTGCTTTTAGGAAATCTACCATTTAAAAATTATTAACAAACTGCCAATATGGCTAGTGGGAGTGTCAGTCTAACAAGCCACAGCAGAGATCTACCCACATTTGAGAGGTTGGCGGGTGTTGGCTTAGTGCCTTCATTTATCAGAGGTCGCCACAGCAGAATGAACCATTCCGGCATATGCACACACACACACACACACACACACACACACACACACACACACACACAAACACACACACACACACACACACACTACGGCTAATTTAGTTCATCCAATTCACTTACAGCACGTCTTTGCACTGTGGGGGAAACCGGAGCACCCGGAGGAAACCCACGCCAACATGGGCAGAACGTGCAAACTCTTAAACGTTTGTATCTTAAACGTACATATTAGTACTCATAAAGTACCAAAGTGTACTTGTGGAACCTAAAGGCACAGAAGTAGCTTTTCATACCTTTATTTCTTAGATTTCAGTGCTGTGATTGGCCGACTGTCATTTCTAAATCACTAAACAGGTCAAAATAGTGAAAATGGAAGGACTAATTACAGAGAAACTACAAAAGCACTCAGATATCATCACATTTGTTCACGTCTGCATCGTGCTGACCTTGATGTGAGGGTTTTGCAGCTCGGTTAAATGAAAGCTGCACCTTCTTTACATGACAGCTGCGGTGTTTACAGATAATTTGATGACTAATGGCCTGAAAAGAAGGTGAACATTAATAACTGAACAACAGTCAGCAATTACAAATAAAGCTAGATAACACTGCATTACTGTAGTAGTCTTTGGTTTAACCTGCAAATGGCTTAAAACACAAAATTGCTGCATACTCTGCAGACTGAGCTGGTCTTTCAGTCTAGATGTTCACACTGAGGTTTCACACCATCGTTACCTCGGTTTACAGTACGCAATCCTGTTGCATTGACAGCATTTTATCTGCGACAGCTGCAAATTCACAAAATTAGAAATGTCAATTGGTGGCATGGTGGCTCAACGGTTAGCACGGTCACATATACAGCAGGTAGGTCACTGGTTTGAGTCCAGGCTGGGCCAGTTGGCATTTCTGTGTGGAGTGTTAAAAACCTCTGATGGTGGTCTAGGGCATGGGGTTTGACATTTAATTTATAAATAAAATAAATTTATATACAGTTAAAGTCAGAATCATTAGCCCTCCTTTTAATTTCTTTTCTTCTTTAAATATTTCCCAAATGATGTTTAACAGAGCAAGGAATTTTTCACAGTATGTCTGATAATATTTTTTCTTCTGGAGAAAATCTTATTTATTTTATTTAGGCTAGAATAAAAGCAGTTTTTATTTTTTTAAAAACCATTTTAAGGGCAAAATGATTAGCCCCTTTAAGCTGTAGTTTTTTCTATAGTCGACAGAACAAACCATCATCATAGAATAACTTGCCTAATTACCCTAACCTGCCTAATTAACCTAGTTAAGCCTTTAAAAGTCACTTTAAGCTGTATAAAAGTGTCTTGAAAAATATCTAGTATAATATTATTTACTGTCATCATGGCAAAGATAAAATAAATCAGTTATTGGAAATGAGTTATTAAAACTATTATGTTTAGAAATGTGTTGAATAAAAAATCTCGCCGTTATACAGAAATTAGGGGAAAAATATATATATATATATTAATTAAATAATATAATAAATAAAAAGAGGGAAAAATTACTATTTAAAATATATACAATATTGGCACAAACACAAAGACGGGGAAAAAAAGAGCTGGCAGAAGTGACGTGAGTGACGCTAAAGAAAAGAAAATAACAAAACCCAAACATTGTCTAACTCCCCAGAAGCATCTAACAAACTAAATATATGAAAACAAAATAGCAAACACATGAAGTGTCTTCCGAGTCCTAACTATTTTACTCTACACAAGAAGTAGGGATGGTGCTTGCCCTTAACCTAATGTACTAACAGGAGTAGTCTAAAATGTATGTCACGTGACCTGCTTACCTGTCCACTTCGTCTAAACCTCGTAACAATGGGAAAAACGGATGAAACAGAAACCATTTGATAGAAAACGAGGCAAGAAACAGGCAACAGAATATACAGTTAGACAGTTTTTTTTTCTTAACGCAACGCAATAAACACAACAACGAAAACAAAAAGGCTGGTAAGTGGTCTGACGAGCGCTTTTATGCTGGGTAGGCATGGGATGATAACTGCTTTTAAGGTATACTGCGGTTTGGAAAAGTCGAAATTTTCTGCGATACTGTTCCTAAGGTATGTGTAAGCTTTTTTATTTACGTTTTTTAAGGACAACAGTATTTCCAGCAGAAACGATATCCAAAAATGACACTTAAAATTATAAACAAATCTGTGTTTTTGAAACTATCGAAGACAGCAGAAGTCAATGATTCATTGTATTTATTTAGCCTGACATGTTTACCGCTCCAAAATATTATAAATGTTTCTCAAAATTAAATATTTTGTGTTTAAAAGGGAAAAAAATTGTTGTTTTTTTAGCCAGACATTTAAAAATAAAACAGAGCAGTAATCACAATATTGTCAAACCGTGATATTTTTATCCATGGTTATCATACCGTCAGAATCTTATACCAGCCCATGCCTAATACCAGGTGATCTTAACCTATTGGATATGACATCAGAGTGACGTCAGCAAGAAGGAAATGATTGACGGGTGGATAGACGGATTAACATAACCTGAGAATATGAAGCAGAAACGAGAGAACAGAGCAAGAGAGAGAGAAAAAGAAAACACAAATAGGGCACAAACAACACAAACATGTACAGTAACAGGAGTTTGAATGTTCTTCCCGTGTTGGCGTGGCTTTTCCCCCACAATCCAAACACATGCGCTATAGGGGAACTGATTAAACTAAACCGGCCATAGTGTATGAGTGTGTGTGTGAATGTGAGTGTGTGGGTGTTTCCCAGTACTGGATTGCGGCTGGAAGGGCATTAGTTGTGTAAAATACACTTGACTAATTGGCGGTTCATTCCTCTGTGGTGATCCCCGATAAATAAGGGACTGAGCCAAAGGAAAACGAATGAATGAATGAATAAATGAATAAAAATGTCAATATAATAAAAAAGTACAATAATTTAATGAAAGAAAAAGTAAATATAAGAATAATAATAAATACTAACTTGTTGATGCATTAAAAGTTAAGAAAATGCACCAAATAAATTGAAAAATATGGTAAATTTTGACTAAAAAGAAAAGTTTTTTTATTTATTTGTTTATTTGTTTGTTTATTTATTTGAATGCAGCTGTTGAACTTTATATATGAGGCCTTTTAAACTGTTCTACTTGACATGGAATAAAACAATGAATGTATGACCCAAAGGAAAGCTAACTATGACTGGCCACTTCAGATGTCAATCAAACTCTCCTCTGGTCTGCGTGGGCGGGTCTTAACCGACATAAGCTGCTTATTCTGAGCAGTCTGATGATCAAAAGTCTGACAACATGAGACTGTTGCATAACCTCTTACACTACTAGAACTGCATAACGACAAATTCATCTCATATTATAAACAAATGACTTTTTTCATCACTCAAACAGCGCTGACCCTTGAGACTGTCAATATAATCAATGGCTCACATCATAGGCCTCTATTTCAGTATCTTAGGCATGTTTGTCTGAGGTTGATCTGGTCAGTGTTTGATTGCTTTATTGTATGTTTGATATTTGTTGTCTATGGTAAATGTTGTGTTGTTGACATTATCGATTGTAATTGGAATACAAACAATAACACTTCTTGAATGATACCATCAGAATGAGCCTAGAGTTTTTGCATGCAGGTTGTATGGATGCGCTTGATTTAAAACTGAATCAAAAACTATTAATAATAATAGTAATGTTTAATAAATACTTTTTTGTAAGACTTCTTAAATTTAACTCAATAACTTAAATTATACTGACTGTAAAAAACACAAGCCGATTTTAATGAAGAGTTAAATTGTATTGAAAGCCAATACATCGATAGGCATCATTTTATCAGCGTTACCATGACAACACAGTAGCACTATTGCAAGCAGCAGGAACAAGTATACTACACAGAAATGTCCTGTTGGCGTGCTATTTGAGCAGATTTAGCTTTTTCGGTGAGCATGTGTGGTTCATGCATAGATAAGTACACATGTACATTAGCCGATTATTGAGCTATTTTGAACTTTGACATAAGTGTGTCAATTCTATGTCGATGGTGTGCCCTGCTGCTTTGCGCATTGTTTTTTTGTTTTGTTTGCGCATCAACATACCACCATTGCATGGAATCAGGTTTTCTAATCTGGAGCTTCGACATTCACCACTTTGACATTGAATAAATAGGAGATTGTTCACTTTTTTCCTCAATGAAAAAAAATGAGGCAGTTGGCCTAATGGTTAGGGAGCTGGACATGAAATTGAAAGGTTGCAGGTTCGATTCCCAGCAGGAAGTGAAGACTGGGGGAGTGAATGAATTGCACCCTCTCAATTTTCAATACCCAGCTGAAAACCCCTGAGCAAGGCACCTAACTCCTAATTGATGCCCACTGCACTGTGTGTGTGTGCACTTGGATGGGTCAAAAGCAGAGGACATATTTTGGTTATGGGTAATTGTACTTGACAATACTGACTTCACTTAATTTTTTTGAGCACTGTTGATATATATTTATTTATTCATGACAGGCCTAAACCAGCATAAAATCAGGCAAAATCTGGTTTGGTCAATTATTTCACATAGCCTTTTTCCTGTAAACCACCATCAAACTGAAAGTATCACATGAAGAATAAAAAAAGGTCAAACTACACTGATAAAAGTTCTCTTGAGCTCAAAATCAGTCACATAAGGCAAGAAAAATATCATACTCTGTATAGTGACATGATTTTCCTGACAATTAAGCAGCAAAGGGAACATTCAACACAAACTTTTTCTTGAAGACTTACTTTAGTTGCATTTACTGAAAGTAATAGTCATCATTTCCTCATCCTTCACTTGTTCCAAACTTGTTTCAGTTTCTTTCATCCCTTGAACACAAAAGAAGATATTTTGAAGAATGCTGGGCTAAACGACAGCCATCAGCCCCTTTCACACAGCGATAGTAAATATCTGGAAAATTTCCAGAACGACTTTACCGTTAAATTTAAAAAATTCTGGAATTTTTCCAGAAAAGACCATTCACACATCCATTCCAAAATATCGGTAAATTCTAACATCATTAACCAGAAATGAGCTCTAAACGGCTGCGTTTGTATTTGTAAACATACAAGGGGTTGGGCTTTTGTTGATGATTTAACTTTTATTTAAAGCTTTAGCATTCATGCAGCTGCTTTGTCCCAGAGAAATCCAAAGGCAGAAGTGCGAACTACAGCTAAAAGTTTACACATTTGACGACATTATAAATTCTGTGGATGGACAAGTATCGTGAACAACTTCGATGAAAACATATTGAGGAACACTTTCGCATTTCGAGATGTACATTATGTGTGTGTGTGCTGGCGCTCACCGGCTACTTCATGTGCACACCCGTCAACCAACTGAAGCAGAGCTTAAAGGTAAACAAACAGTAGTTTATCCTAGGCATTTTATCGATAGTTTTTTACACAGTTTGCATTAAGACGGAACATTATCTGGCGAACATCCAGCAGCTAAATGTGTCTGGAAAAATATTCAAAGGCTTTTATTTTCATAAACAGCGCGGATATAAATGCATCTGAATGTTCTGATTGGCTGGAGACGTCTCACGTCAGCACGTTCTAATCACGAACACACTCTTTCCGGCAAATTTCCTTCTGCGTTCACACAGAGCAGTATTCTGGCAAACTATCGGTAATGTTCAAACTTCTCTTTCTGGAAAATTGCCTGAACTACTTTATCGGTATTTTCAAAAAGGGACTGTTCACACATGATCCCTTTCTGGAAAATTGCCGGTAATTTTCCAGAAGGGTCTGTAGGGGCTATTCACTTCCACACAATTTATTTCCTAACACTATTTTTGTTTTTAACAGAAGAAAGAAACTCATAAACAATTGATGCCACTAAAGTGTGAGTAAATGGTGAGACTAACCCTTTAACAAAACATTACGTTTAACCCTACACTGTAAAAAATACTGATTGCCTTAATTTTTAAGCTGAATCTAATAAACTTTTTAAGTCATTTCAAAATATACAGTATGATATTAAACTGCCTTAATACAGCTAGCGTAACTTATAAAACCAAGTTCAGAAGTACATCATTAAGTTAGTTTAACAAATTACAATCAACTAAAAACAAATATTTTCATGACTAACTGACCATATGAGTTCTTACAGTGTACAGTTCAATCAAATCAACACAGAAGCTGCATAACAACTCTGTCTACTAAACAAGAATCTTGTTTACCATAGAAATAGAAAATGCAATGAAATGATTCATCAGAAAAGCCACAGCCAGTGACCTACCAGCTTGAACCTGACGCCCAGTAATGCTTGTTAACATCCATAAAAAGCCATTGGACGAAAGCGTTACACAGCAGATGTGTCCTTGATTAGAGTTACTTCAGATACTAACACAGCACACAGTTCACAACTCCTTCTAGGAGAGACGGCAGTGTGAAGCCATTCCTCAACAAGCCTCTGCTCGCCTCAGATCTTCACATGACCCACGCAAGCCAATTACAAAACAGCCAACAGCAGGCTGACTTTATCAACCGGCTCCGAATTGACCAATTGACTGGTCAATAGAATTTCAATGGTGTTATGCAAGACAAAAACACACATTTCATCAGGTTAGATTAAATGCAGCAGTGTCAAGACTATTCACAGCCATCCAAACACACTTACAATGAGGATATACAGTACACTACCTGACAAAAGTCTTGTTGCCTATCCAAGTTTTAGGAACAACAAATAATAACTTAACTTCTAGTTGATCATTTGGTATCAGAAGTGGCTTATATGAAAGGCAAAGGCCTCTAGATTACACTTATTTTTCCAAAATAAAATATGATCATGCCTTGGTTTTTAATTATTTCATTAGGACAGTAAGGTCTGACTTTGCTTAAAGTCAATTAACAGAAATAATGTCCAGTATAGAATATAAAGTCATGCTGCAGTGGAAAAATAATTAATATTGTGTATGACTCCCATGAGCTTGGAGGACTGCATCCATACATCTCTGCAATGGCTCAAATAACGTATTAATAAAGTCATCTGGAATGCCAAACGTTCTTGCAGGAGTTCCAGAGTTCATCGAGATTCACTGGATTCATCTTCAATGCCTCCTCCTTCATCTTACCCCAGACATGCTCAATAATGTTCATTTCAGGTGACTGGGCTGGCCAATCCTGGAGAACCTTGACCTTCTTTGCTGTCAGGAACTTTGATGTGTAGGCTGAAGTATGAGAAGGAGCGCTATCCTGCTGAATAATTTGCCCTCTACTGTAGTTTGTAATGTAATGGGCAGCACAAATGACTTGATGCCTCAGGTTGTTGATGTTTCCATCCACTCTGCAGATCTCTCGCACGCCCCCATACTAAATGTAACCCCAAACCATGATTTTCCCTTCACCAAACTTGACTGATTTCTGTGAGAATCTTGGGTCCATGCGTGTTCCAGTTGGTCTTCTGCAGTATTTGTGATGATTGGGATGCAGTTCAACAGATGATTCATCGGAATAATCTACCTTCTGGCACAACTGCTTTCAACTGGGATCGACGACAAGACTTTTGTCAGGTAGTGTAGATATATAATTTTAAACACTGTATTTAAATGTAAGCTAATAATACAAAAATCCAAACAATATATTATAATGCAATGCAGTCGATATGATCATCTACGTGGGATTAACCATTCTAAATTGATATCATTTACATATTTTTTTCTGAATGTCATTTTAAATATATTTAATTTTTATATTTAATTTTTACTAGGGCTGTCCAAAAATTCATTCATTCATTCATTTTCTTTTCGGCTTTGTCCCTTTATTAATCCGGGGTCGCCACAGCGGAATGAACCGCCAACTTATCCAGCATTTGTTTTACGTAGCGGATGCCCACCCAGCTGCAACCCATCTCTGGGAAACATCCATACATTCTCATTCACACACATACACTATGGACAATTTAGCTTACCCAATTCACCTGTACCGCATGTCTTTGGACTGTGGGGGAAACCGGAGCACCCGGAGGAAACCCACGCAACCACGGGGAGAACATGCAAACTCCACACAGAAATGCCAACTGACCCAGCCGGGGATCGAACCAGCGACCTTCTTGCTGTGAGGCGAACATGCTACCCACTAGGCCACCGTGGCGCCTGTCCAAAAATTAATTGTGATTAATCACATTCAAAATAAAAGTTTGTTTTGACATAATATGTGTGTGTGTTATATATATTTATTATGTATATGTGATAAACACATTCATAAAAGCCAAAACTATATATAAAAAAGTTACATCAAAGTAGTTACATCATATTCAAATGTAAAATTTGTTTCATACACATATATTTTTTATATATCTAAATATAAACCAACATTTTATCAAGTATATGCATTTGTGTATTTATATATTCATAATACAATATACACAGTACACACACAAATATTAAGTTAAACTTTTATTTTGGATGTGATTAATCACGATTAATTTTTGGACAGCCCTAATTTATACTTATTAATATTAATATTATAAATGGATTATAAAACTACTTATAAATTATAAAAATTACTTATAAATATTTCGTTTCTATAAATTATTAACCTTTTTTTATTCTATACAGTACGGTTTTTTGTTACATTTTTCGTTAAATCATTATTATCCATTTTATCTACATATACTTATGCTTTGATTATTTTAATTTATTCATAAAAATGAAATTTGCATAATTTATTCATTTGAATTATTCACTTTTTGTACTCTTTTATAACTACTATAATTACTATATTTAAGTACAGCATAAACACAACAGTACAATAATATCTAACCTCCATTTTTACCATGGTGATTAAACGTTAATATAAATATAATTACTAACATATAATATAGCTAATACTATTAAACGCTTCAAATGCATAATTATCTGTATCATCTATTCTTTCTAGAAATGCTGTATACGCATGCACATCCCATATGCTACTCATAATGAAAATGAAGCATTTTAATTATTTTCAGTTACAGTATTGCAGCTCTACATCCCTCTTCCTCCATACGTTTTGAATTGGAAGTGACTTGATTTAATTCAGAACCCTCATCTTCATCGCCCAACACACTCAAACTCCATCAGTCTCCTGTTTTCAGCAAAACATCAGCCTGACTGTTCATTACCCTGTTTCATCTCACCAAATGAATAAATAAATGGACGTGAAATATTGATCCGAGTGGAAACGACTCTGTTATGTGAGAAGAAAGAGACGGCAGAGTGCTACGAGAAGCGCAGAACTGTTTCTATCAGCCAGTTTAATGTCTTTAATAGACAGCGGTATGTCTAGCAATCAGATGTAAACATGGGAATGTCAGTGCAGGAAGTGTCCTGTGATCCCACACTGAGGTGTTTGGAGAGTTAATCTGACTGAACTCACGGTCACCACAGGTCTCTGGAGGAGAAAGAGAGAGGAAAACCCACAGCTTCAGTATCAGACTCCACCACTGCTCCAGTTCAGAAATATCCACTGGTCAAACTATTAGTTTTACTGAAAGAAAATTCACAGCATCAGAAATAAAGTTATAAAATACAGTTGAAGTCAGAATTATTACCCCTCCTGTATATTTCTGTCCCACATTTATGTTTAACAAAAAGAAGATATTTTTTAACACATTTTTAAACATAAAAGTTTTAATAACTCTAATAACTGATTTCTTTTGTCTTTGCCATGATCACAGCTAATCATTACTGGATATTTATCAAAATACTAGTATAAGGGTGCTTTCACACTTGGTTCAATCGTACCCAAGTTCGATTGTCCCCCCTTGCCACCTTCTCAGTTGGTTTGTGTTCACACTGTCATTTGTCCTTCTGATCCCCGGTATGCTTGCGTCATCAAGCCGCTGTTTTGTTTATGGCTGTTGCCAGGTGACGGACACGAAAGCAAAGCGCCAAAATGGAAAGACGTCCAAACTCCGCACATCGCGGTCGTTTCGCTTTTACTGAACCTTTTGGTTTTGGACATACAGAAAGCGACTCGCGTCTATCTGCCGCAAAATTAATATAAACGTTCAGAACATCACGCGACGTCTGCAGAAGCTGTTTGTGGAGGAGACAAGCAGACATTATCACTGTTTGTACTGGGTCAGTCCCACTTGTCGTTAACGCCCCATTCACACGGGGCGTCAGCGTCAACGCTTCCCATTCACTTTGAATGGGTGACGTCAGGCGTTGGCGAACTGCATTGTGGATCCGTCGGCGCCGCTTCAGTGGCGTTGCTCGTTGCAGAAGTTGGGACTTTCTCGACTTTTCAAGCGCCAATGGAAGCGTCAACCAATCAGATCGCTGTATGCAAATACACCAGCCCAGACAGTAACCGATTGTTGATTAATTTCATTGGCTGACGCTGCTATGATGATTGCGTCAGTCCCAACTTCAGACACGCCCTCTGTCAAGTGTTGACGCTGAAGCCTCGTGTGAATGGGGCGTAAGGTAGGTGACACACAGACACACACACACACACGAATGAACGTTATGAAAACTAAAGTTTGTTGTACAGTTGGTGGTTCACTTCCGGCTTTTGTTACGATTGCATTCATACCAAAAGTGTACCGGACCAGAGTTCACATGAACCGTACCCCAGACCACCTCTTTCAGGCGGACTCGGGTACGGTTCATGGGTGCGCACCCGAGTTCAGAAGACATGTTCACACTAGCTAAACATACTGTACTATGACCTCAAACAAACTCGGGTGCGGACCAAAAGTGCTAGTGTGAAAGCACCCTTAGTGACATTTAAGTGCTTAACTATGTTAATTAGGCAAGATAGGGTGATTAGGCAAGTCAGTAGCTACGTTTCCATGCAAAAATGCGAATTAACTTTATGCGCAAAACTGGATTATCGCATAAAAGATGTGCAAATAAAGCAGCGTTTTCATTCAGTGAGTCAAAGCAAACAAAATCTTCAGTTCCTAATTAACTGGCGCCAAATATCAACAGTAAAATGAAATTTGCTGTGGTAGGTGAAGCTGTGTGAATCTTTCCTTCATTTAATTAATGACTTGCACCTCATAAGACGGTGCCGACAAACAGTGAACGCGCGGTGGCGTTTGAAGGCATCAGACACGGAGCAAAGGTGCTCTTGACAATTCTGGAGGTCACTAATAATATAATAACACTGAAAGGGTTAAGACATTTTTAACATTTCAGATGTTTTAAAGTGTGTTCAGCCTGTTGGTTTATCTATTCGCACACATTTTCATCACCACATGGTCTCTTATAACAAAATCACATGACTTTTTAATGCGCATACTGGAATTTGTTTGGTAAAAGTGTTTTCATCCTAGTTTAAGCAAGTCTTTTCTTATCGAATAAAAAGTTTATCCCACTCAGTTGTGTGCGCATGTTTTTTATGCGCATTTTAAAAATTGATGCGTATCTTGGCATTTCCATGAACTTACTTTCTTATGCGCATATCCAAAATAAAATAGGCGCATAAAAATAGGTGGGCGGAAACGTAGCTACTGTATAACAGTGGTTGATTCTTTAGACAATCAAAAGCAAATATTGCTTAAGAGGTCTAATAATATTGACCTTAAAATGATTTTTAAAAATCGCGGCTTTCCATGCGCACGTAATAGAATACATCTTATGATAGCTGTGAGGTTGTGCGTGGCTTTCAGTGCAATGTAAACAAAAGATATGTTAGACGAATTATTATTAAAACGATTATGTATGTACAGTGTCAGAAATAAAGGTACAGGAGCTGTCACTGGGGCAGTACCTTTTCAAAAGGTACATATTTGTACCCAGAGAGTCCACAGTGGTACCTCAAAGGTGCATATTAATGCCCAAATGTACCTAAAAAGTATTTTTGAGGTTCCATTATAGACCCTTCAGATACAAATATGTACCTTTTGAAAAGGTACTGCCCCAGTGACAGCTCCTGTACCTTTATTTCTGAGAGTGTATGAGCACAGATGAAAACAACAGTTAATCTAAATACTTCGGCCTGCCTAATATAAAGCCTAAATTTACATTAGACGTGATAACCATGAAACCATGATTATTCTTCAGACTATAATCATACAACTAACATCTATAATTGTTGCATCCATAATTGTTATGCAGTTCAAAACAGATGAATGTGTTTAAATGTAGACAAAGCCTACTTCAGCAATACACTGCTTTTGTTGTGCTTTGAAATAAAACATTTGAATGTTTGTAAAAAAAAAAAAGCCACATTGTTCAATGCAGTGATGTTATGTAGTTTCAAAATACAACATATTAACATTTTAATGTAGAAAAAGCCAACGTGCGTGTCTTAAGGAGCAAAAATGCAACATATGCAGTTGTGTCCTCACTCATATCGCAAGTCTTACCTCTCCGGCCCTTCGTTTGGGATGCTTTTCATAAACTGGCCCCCATGACAAACTAATTGAATAGCCCTGCTCTACGGTATTGGGGATGTCGTCTGCACAGGTCTTATTAATTTGGACGGCCTCATGCAGTTGTTAGCAAGAACTTAAATGCAGTTAATGCACTGTGGCTAGGTCAGAGACTCTTTGCTTCGAGAAAGTGGAATAAAACAATAGTTTAGGTGACTATCTTGGTATTTCCTGCATTTCGTGTTTCCAGTATTGCTCATGCTGCGACCCGAAATGTTTGGAGCTTCCTCACCTGGGTCCAGTATGCTTGGGTCACTACTAGGGCCACACGGAATCTGCGCACGCAGAATTCTGCAGATTTTTATCCCATCATTGATTCTGTTTATTTACTGCTGTAAATAAAATGTGTGTAAATGTATGTTTATTCAGTTTTTAAATGAATTTCAGTAATATTATTGACTAAAATGAAAATATTCAGATGATTTATTTACATTACAGTTTGTAAAGTCATATTTTATGTCTTTTAGTAAATATTTTACATGAGAGACTTGCTTTGTTTACCAAAATTGGATTCACATTATAAACATTAAATACAAGTTAAAAAGGTATTACATTTATTTTACACATTAAGTTTTTAGTTATGATACTCCTAAAATCATTCCGCATAAATCCGCAGATTTTTAACAAAATACTCAGCAGAAAGAGCAAAAAATGTCAGCAGATTCTGTCTGGCCCAACTCATTACTATTAGCTGCTGAAGGCGAATCAGTGAGACTCTGTCTTTTTTGTGGAGGACGAATTACAAAGTTGTCCATTATTTTGGTCAGCCAGGGGATAAAATTAACTAAGACAATATGATTGTCTTATATCCCTTAATGGTCCACTGCTAAAAAAAATTAAAATATGACGCGACCCCCCACTGAGCTTGTGGGCCAGGACTCCCCCGATGAGAATTGCTGGATTAATATATAATCATTATCACGTTGTGGTTTATCATCATGTTGTATTGCACACTGTCTATTGCACACTTTATATTTCATAAATCACAAACATCCAGCGCTTATATCACCAGTAAGAGCATTTAATTCATGATATATGATGTTTACGTTGCGTTTCTGATTCTGTGTGATGTGAGAGTTTGAGTTTTTATCTGAACACATCAGGTGTGTTTGATAAGAGGCCTTCTGCTTTCCTCATCCTCCAGTCTCTCTGAAGATCACAGGTAAATGCAGATAAAACTAGCACAACACACAGATTTACCTGCCGGATTATCAAAACAGCAGAGAGTAACGTTTCTCTCAATAACACACTCTCTGAGCATCATCAGAGCGTCCTCTGACCGCTCCGCTCTACAAGTAACTGTGATGCGCTTTGACTTTAAAGACTTCCAGCTCAAGGTCATTTCAGTCAGTGGAACAGATGCAGTCATACAGCTGAATGAATGAATGCAGCTCAAATAACCTGTGGCAGAACTGAGGAAGAAACAATCAGGATGAAGCTCAGTGGAGAGCCAACACACACATACACACACACGTACATAAACATGTTGATCTTGAAAACATGTCAACTTTTCAGAATGCCGTGAGCGTTCCATGAATCATGTGACACGAACTGACCGATCATACTTTATGGAATATACACATGTCAGTAGATTAAATATCGAGCACAGAACACCCTAACACTGCAGTGCTTTTTCATTTTCTCCATAAAAAAAAAAACCTTGTATCAGAATTGCAGCAATGTTTTGTCAGCTTGTCATCCTCTGAGAAGACAGTTGATGGTCACCTAGCAATGTCAGACGACAAAGGAGCGCCAGTGCAAAACGTGTTGAAAATGGTGAAGTAAGTGTTATGCTCGTGCTTTCCACACGCTTTTAGACGCGATATGTGAACGGCCCCATAATACATCCACAAACACATATAAATGTACATCAATTTTTAAAAAATAAAAATATTAAAAACTCTCAAGGATTTAAGATGCTGATGACTGTTAAACAACCCAGGCTCATTCTGAAAACGTACAGCTTTATACATTACTAGAGAGCACCAAATACACCCCAGGAGCTACGTTTTTTTTTTTTTTTTGCGGTTTTTGTTTTCACGAATCCACTAGAGGGCGATGTGTATGCTTTTTGAGTTCTTAAATTTCTCTCACGAGTGCCATTCGCGCCTGCTGTTCTCACGTAAATCCACCAGAGGCCACTGTAGTCCGACTGACCGATCGACCGACCCACCCTCCTCTTTTCCTCAACCCAACTGTTTTCAAAAGCACCGATTGACCCGCCCACCCACTTCCCTAAACTCAACCGATTGTTTTCAAAAGCTCCGATTGACCCGCCCACCCACTTCCCTGAACCCAACTGATAGTGTTTTCAAAAGCTCCGATTGACCCGCCCACCCACTTCCCTAAACCCAACCGATAGTCTTTTCAAAAGCGCAGATTGACCCATCCACCCACGTCCCTACCCCCGATAGTCTTTTCAAAAGCGCCGATTGACCCATCCACCCACGTCCCTAAACCCAACCAGCAGTGTTTTCAAAAGCCCCGATTGACCCGCCCACCAACTTCCCTAAACCCAACCAACTGTGTTTTCAAAGCACTGATTGATCCGTTCACCCACTTCCCTAAACCCTAACCGATAGTGTTTTCAAAAGCATCGAACCACGATGATCATCGTGGTCAACTCTTCTCTGCGACTCAAGTCCACCAACGTACATGGCGAGCTACTGAACAAACTGATAACAGTGGAAAAGCCGTCCACAGGGAGGTATAAGCGGTCAGCTGGTAGTGCAAAAAGAAACGGCGTCATACCACCCCGTAGCGTTCATTTTAAAGACTAAATGCAGCCATCTGTACCTCTGGCTAAATAATTTGCGATCTCCAGAAATGTATTTAGGGCTACGTTTTCAGAATGAAGCTATGTCTGTTAAACGTGATAGCAGTCTTGTGAAAAGGGCCAATCAGCAGTGTTTAAGAGCGCACTCAACAGCGCCCAAATATTAGAGGGAATGGACGTTTTTGAAATTTCAGTACTGATTGATGCTGAACTCGATACTTTTGACAACCCTACGTAAACAACATCAGGTAACACATCACACAAACACACTGGGGACCTGGCTGGTCCAGTGTTCAGCAATAATATGTTAATTACACACTCCATCACACACTACACCACAGGTAACATCCAAAACAGCACCACACTTTAAAAAACATGAAAGAAAAATATGCACAGCTGATGATTTAATGACACATTTTGATTTAGATTTCGTTTATTTATTCATGTGTCTTTGCAGTAACTTTTGCTAAAATAAGCTGCTTGCCTCCTGAGTTTGTCATTTTGTCATTTACAACACCACCACCCACACGAGCACTAGACCTCACTCCCACAACAGGCCTCTGCATTCATCACAAACATCACAGTTCTGGACAAGGCAGATCATTAAACGTGTATGTACCGGAGCTGTGCGTCAGAACAAATCCTGTCTGAATGCTGCTTCTGATCCAAAAAAGAAATACGCTGTCGATGCTGCATTGATGTATTGAGCAGAAACTGTAGGTAGATATAATTAGTGTTGCGCACACGCTCAGAACAGTTGTTTTGACACCTGCTGGCTTGAGTTTAAAACTGGGGGAAATCAGCAGCTGAGTGTGAGAGGGGGATTATGCTCAATTTACTAACAGGGTGCAGTTTTTATGGTAAGATAAATAAATAAATAAATGAATGAATAAATAAATAAATAAATAAATAAATAAATAAATAAATAAATAAATAAATAAATATGACTAAAAATACATCCTTTTATATTTAGTTTTTTTATATTGTTTTGTTTAATCTTGTTTTTTAAATCAAAAATAAAACTTTAACAAAAATGTGTTGTGTAACAAAAATAAATATATTTATGAGCAGAATTAAACAAAATAAAAAAACCAAATAGTATTAATAAAACTAAACATGAATAAATAAATGAATGGAGAAAAAAACATATATGTGCAAGACCTGGAATCAAAAAATAAAATGATGTGAAAAAAATATAAAAGGAATAAAAAAACAAGGAAAAAATAATAAAAAAAACATGATGAATTCAAAAACAATAAAGCCAATTCAGTCATGTGACTAATAAATACAACAAATACATCCTTTTAAAAATAAATCAATATGACATACATCCTTTTAAATGTAGTTTCTTAAATTTGTTTAAAATATATATATAAATAGAATTGGTTTTATTTTGTTTTGTTTTTCGTTTTAAAATGAAACAAAAAATATGTATATTTAAAAGTATTATTAAACTAATTAAAAAGAACAAACAAAATTTATAAGCAGAATTAAACAAAATAAAAATAATAAAGACTATTATTACAACAAAATATAAATAAATGATTGAATGAATGAAAGAAAACATATTGGTGCAAAAAATAAAATGATTTGAAAAAAATGCAAAGGAATAAAAACAAAACAAAGTTATAAAAACCCTAATGTATTCAATAAATAATTACTCAAATTCAGTCATATGACTAACAAATACACACAATAACATCCTGTTAAAAATAAGAAAATAAAAATAAAAAATAAACATGACTAAAAATACTTCCTTTTAAATGTAGTTTTTTTGTTTAAATTTGTTTATTATTATTTGTTATTTTGCTTTTGTTTTAAACATGTAACAAAAATATGTACATTTATTATTAAAGTGTAATTAAACTAAATAAAAAGAAAAGTCAATTAAATATAAATAAATAAATCAATGAAAGAAAAAATATCTGTGCAAAAATAAAATGATTTGAAAAAAAATGTAAAGGAATCAACAAAAAAAAAAAAAAAAAAAAAAACCCTGATGTATTCAATAAATAATTACTCAAATTCAGTCATATGACTAACAAATACAACAAATACATCCTGTTAAAAATAAGAAAACTAAAAATAAAAAATAAACATGACTAAAAATACTTCCTTTTAAATGTAGTTTTTTTATTTTGTTTAAATTTGTTTATTATTATTTGTTATTTTGCTTTTGTTTTAAACATGTAACAAAAATATGTACATTTATTATTAAAGTATAATTAAACTAAATAAAAAGAAAACTCAATTTAATATAAATAAATAAATAAATAAATAAATATGACTAAAAATACATCCTTTTAAATTTTGTTTTTTTAATATTATTTTGTTTAATTTATTTGTTTTTTAAATCAAAAATAAAACTTTAACAAAAATTTGTTGTGTAACAAAAATAAGTATATTTATGAGCAGAATTAAACGAAATAAAAAAAACAAATAGTATTAATAAAACTAAATATAAATAAATAAATGAATGGAGAAAAAAACATATGTGCAAGACCTGGAATCAAAAAATAAAATGTAATATTTTATATGTAATAAAATAATATTTAATAATATTCAAATATTTTATCAGAATCTGAATTTTTTCCGCATACGGAGATGATCGGAACTCCCGGACTAGTCTCCAACGGAAATGTATGACTTCCGCTCTATCGCTTGTCGTGTGCAGTGGAAAGGCGGCTTCAGAATGAATTGAGGTTTTCTAATGTTTGTAACTGATTTATTTCTATTTATTTTCATGTTAAAATTAAATCCTCTCTCTTTCGGTGACCGGTAAAGCCATGTGATTCATCTAAGTGTGTAATATTCATCAGGTGGTCGTTGGATATTTTCTCTCTCAAGCCTCCAGTTGAACAGAAAGCCTTCATGAGCCCGGCTCCACGGATATTACAGTAACAGTAAGCCAGTTTCACATCCAGAGATTAGAGCTCTGAACTCACCCTTGACCCGCTAATACAGATCTGAACACCTTCATTACATCTCCAAATGAAAAATGCATTAGTGAATTGATCTGGACAAATCCCATCTTTCTGGAGACTGGAATGGGATTAAGCGGGGAGAAGGAGGCCTGTTATAACAATGACTTTCTGCACAGATCTGTGAGGTTCGACTGAAGATCATCAATAGCTGACAGACACGCAGAAAGCGGGAATCAGCATAAAAGAGCGATTTACAGACGTGCTTTTACTTCAGATTATATACTGCTGTTAATTGTGTACAAATAACACATGATTTGTACAAACGTGAAGAAAAAATCTAATTCATGTAGTCATTTATGCAGCACGTCTTTTATCTTTCATTTGCCCTTCAGTAAAGCATATAATATTAATTTATATTATTTAAAAAGAATATTTTTTATATTTGTTAATGTATCAATACGTAAATTCGGTAAATTTAAATGTACACATGAATTCAGCGTCACGTCTTTTATCTTTAATTTTCCTTCAGTGAAGCACATTTCACAATGCTTTTAACATACAAATATTTAATATTTTTAAATATTTGTTTATTACATTAATATATTTGATAAATTAGTGAATAAAAAATATTATTAAATAAATTAAATAAATGAATTTACATGAATTCAGTGTGATGTTTTATCTTTAATTTGTCCTTCAGTGAAGCACATTTCACAATAGTTTTTAACATATTAATCTTTAATAATATTTTTAAATATTTGTTTAATACATGAATGAATTCTATAAATCAAACATTAATAAATCAATGAATAAAAAACATTATAAAAAAATAACTAAAAGAGTTCACATGAATTCAGCGTCACGTCTTTTATCTCTAATTTGTCCTTCTGTGAAGAACCTTTCACAAAGATTTTTTTAGATATTAATTAAAAATAATATTTTTAAAATATTTTTAAATTACATTAATAAATTTGTTAAAATAATGAATGCATTTTTAAAATAAATAAATGAGTTCAGCGTCACGTCATTTATTTTTAATTCGTTCTTCAGTGAAGCACATTTTACAAAGCTTTTTAACATATACATTTTAAATAATTTTTAAAAAATATTTGTTTAATACATGAATAAATTCCATAAATCAAACATTAATAAATCAATGAATAAAAAACATTATGAAATAAATAACTAAGAGTTCACATGAATTCAGCATCACGTCTTTTCTCTTTAATTTGTCCTCCAGTGAAGCACCTTTCACAAAGCTTTTTTTAACATATTAATTTAAAATTACATTTTTTTAATATTTTGAAATTACAATAATACATTTGATAAATTAATGAATTAGAAAGTACATTGTTTAATACATTAATAAATGTGATTAGTTAAAGAATATAAATTAAAGAATGAAAATAAAACATAAATAAGGTCAAATGAATTAGCATTTACTTAAATATTAAATATTACCCTAATCCAAAATAGCTGAAAAATAACTTTTACTTCCTTGCACTAAGGATTGGCAAAAAGAATAAATAGTATAATATTAATAAATAAATAAATAAATAAATAAATAAGCAATTAAGTACCTTAGGCCTAACATAAATACATGAGCAAATAATTCACATCAACTTTTACTTCCTTGCACTAATTTACATGTGCTAATAAATAAAGTAAATAAATCTGAATAAACACTTCCAAATAAACAAATAAAACTCATGAACTTTAATTACTTGCACTAACATCTACATAGAGGAATAATAAAAATAAAGATTAAAATAATATATATATATATATATATATATATATATATATATATATATATATAATAATTTTACAATAATATTCTTATTAATATTAAATAATTTCATTAAAAAAAACATTTTGACTTCTACACTAAATTTTTATTATTATTTTTTTGTTTTGTTTTTTGGTGTTTAAATGATTTATAAATTATTATACAAACTTTTTGAAAAATAAAAAAATGTTTTGGCTCAATATAATGTCAAATTATTACTGTGTAATGTTCCTCACCTCTGATTAATTAAAAATCACAATCCTAAATGTTTCATACTGCCAAATAAACATATGGAAGCTGGCAGGTTTCTTAATTTCTTTTAATAAGATTGTTTCAGCTTGGGCGACACAGTAGCTCAGTGGTTAGCACTGTGGCCTCACAGCAAGTAGGTCGCTGGTTCGAGGAACGGCTGGGCCAGTTGGCTTTTCTGTGTTAAGTTTGAGGGTTCGCATAGGTTTCCTCTGGGTGCTCCAGGTTTCCCTCACCTCTGGACCAACACTGATCCATTGAAGATAATGATCCTAACTTTGATGTACTGCCAAATAAACCTACAGAGGATGGCAGGTTGACCACCCACTCTGCTTTTGACATGATATTCAAGTTATTTGTACTTGACATAAGATAATAAAATTGACTTTATTATATGTTATACGGGCGCCACGGTGGCCGAGTGGTTAGCACGTTCGCCTCACAGCAAGAAGGTCGCTGGTTCGATCCTCGGCTGGGCCAGTTGGCATTTCTGTGTGGAGGTTGCGTGGGTTTCCTCCGGGTGCTCCGGTTTCCCCCACAGTCCAAAGACATGCGGTACAGGTGAATTGGGTAAGCTAAATTGTCCGTAGTGTATGTGTGTGAATGAGAAGGTATGGATGTGTTTCCCAGAGATGGGTTGTGGCTGGAAGGGCATCCGCTGCGTAAAACAAATGCTGGATAAGTTGGTGGTTCATTCCGCTGTGGCGACCCCGGATTGATAAAGGGACTAAGCTGAAAAGAAAATGAATGAATGAATATGTTATACGAGGAATTCATTCATTCATTCATTTTCTTTTCGGCTTAATCCCTTTATTAATCAGGGATCGCCACAGCGGAATGAACCGACAACTTATCCAGCATATGTTTTACACAGTGGATGCCCTTCCAGCTGCAACCCATCGCTGGGAAACATCCATACACTCTTATTCACTCACACACACTACGGCCAGTTTAGTTGATTCAATTCACCACTTGCCTTTGGACCGGAGCATGAAACCAGGGGAAACCCACACAAACACAGGCAGAACATGCAAACTCCACACAGAAATGCCAACTGACCCAGTCGAGGCTCGAACCAGCGACCTTCTTGCTGTGAGGCGCTCGTGCTACCCACTCCGCCACTGTGACGCCCCTCAAGTAATTTTTTTCACTATATCAACTCGTTTAGTTATCAGCGCTCTTCCTTCTCAGTCTCCTTGAGTTGTCCTGAAGCGCCGCATGTGTCTAATGTTTCCCACAGGCCTCTCTGTGGCGGCGTCTCTGTGTTTTTATAGTCGGGACAGACTTCACACGCAGTAGAAGAGCAGAAGCCGTCAAGCTCAGCATCTGCTTTCTTTTATTTCCCTGCTTCATTTGTTTAACAAGCGCTCGGCCAAGTTCGCTCACGTTCTGTCGTCTTGCCAACTTTCCAGCGCCATAAAATCAAGAAGCAGACATCCAAATCGCTATTAATATAGGGCGGCGTATAAAACCCTGCGACCGTTTACAATGGCACTGTATTAACAAGCTAATTCATCAGTCGTCACCTCCACACTTTCAGCAGGACGATCTTTACTGCCGTTTACAGCCGCAGATCAGGATTCACACGCGCTCTCACGTTTCAGACACTCACACAAGCTAAATTTTAGAAAAACTCTTAATACCAGGGGGTTTATGAGCCGTCGAGCCCTGACCACAACAAATAAAATGTATTAAAATCTGGAAAATTAGACTCTACAAAGTCTGTTTTACTGCATGACGCTGTTAAAAAGCTCAGTTTGTGATTCACGGATGCTTTGCCGAATTGCATTATGAAACCATATTGACATTTAATGGCTTAGGCAAGGTAAAGTAAAAGGTAAAAGTAACGTTTCTGTCACGATCACCAGCAATCTTTAGTCAGAGATCACTGGTTCACACACACACACACACACACACACTTTCGGGAACTACAGATTAAAGAACTACATTTCCAGTCATGCAGCACACTTACACTCCTGTTCCACATCATGACTGATTGCGCACACACACCACCAGAGGACTGTTTGAGAATGATTACACACACTACAAAAGCAGCACACACACACTCAGTCATTGCTGAGTTTTGCGATCTGTATAGTGACTTTACAATGCGTTTTCTTTGTTCCTGTTTATCTGTGTTTTTGATCTTAGCCTTGCTTTCTGTTTATCCTTGCCTGCCGCCAGCCTTTTGACTCCTTGCCTGTTCTACGATTACGATTTAGATTTCCTGTATATATCTGTTTGCCCCTGAATGACCACCGCTATACTGACTTTTAATAAATGTCTGCAATTGGATCATCGCCTCGGTTGACATTGTCACACCACCGTAACAGTTTCATGACAATATTTGGACGCAGTTTAGCTACTAATATGCAGATAAACAATGAGCGATTGCATTTAAATATAACTGTATGCATTTAAATATGAAAAACTGTTCATTTCATGAATGATCCTAATGCAGGAGTGCCCAAACGTTTTCGTATGAAGGGCCAAAAAACAAATATCATTAAAAAGACGTGGGCCGAAAGTTTAAAAATAAAACAAAAACATTACTTTAAATCATAGTGACTGTATAATTTTAAATGGTAACTTATTACAATAAAAAAAACATGTTGTAAACACGACGCGTGCCGCTTTGTTCACGGATTTAAAATGTGTTTGTGAACTTACGTTCCTCTGCTGTTTGTCGTTGCTATGGCTACATCAGCTCTCCTACACACATTCGGCAGTCCTGTTTCATAATGGTTCAGCTTTTGCCGCTGTGTGCATTAATACTGAATGTGTGTCGCTGTTTTTACTTCAGGTTAAGAGTAGAGTAATATGCTGGAAGATCGGGGGGTTAGTTTCAGGGGTGAGGTGTCTGAAATACGTGCAACTCCCGATAAAAACGAGTGTTGGCAGATATGCTCACGCACACACTATGTCTACTTCAATATTGATAAGCCGTGGTGGGCATTCTCTCACACTGAATGATGTCGACCAATCACAACAGACTGGGTCATCGGTCCAATCAGCGCAGTTTAGCATCGCGCTAAGGAGGGGTTTTGGAACAAATGAATAGCTGAATGATTCATAGAGGAGTCGCTGGGATAATGAGGTAAAAATAATTGCGGATTATAAGACACTGAAAGTGTTTTTTGACCATGCATGCAGATCAGCCTGGGGTTGGTGACCCCCAAAACCAAAATATGACCCTTTTTAATGTATAATAGGGGCTCTTTAAAATACCAATAACTTCCTTAACGGCTGTCTTAAACTATATATATTTTTAGCTTAAAAAATCTTTTATATTTCAGGATACTTGAAAGTCTTTGACAAGTTTTGAAACTTGGTTTCTAAAACGACAAATCAAACCTTGTGAAGCCGCATGTTTCCTTTGTCTGCTGAATAGCCTGAAGCCACAGCTCGCGCTCAAATTAAATCATTCATGCAAATCAATAAATGATGACAGCTTTTCTTTTTTCCTCCTGACTGAAATGTTGTTTCAAACTCCTCCACCAAGGTAGAAAAGTCTTCAGGAAGGCTGACGTGTGGAGTTAAAGGCACATTTGAGACTAAAATTCACAAGTGCAAATGCTTCCTCTGCTTTCACGCGGCTGGCAGAGAAATATGATGGAATATGAAACAATCGCACGAGTTCATATTCCAATGTGCAGCGTTTTCTCCATGTTTTTTATTCCAGTGGAATCCTTTGAATGACAGAGCATTAACATAAATTAGCATAAACAAATGAGCGTAATGCGATGGCCATGGAAGGACTCTGGCAGACGTATAAAGCTCATAAAGCTTTCTCATTCAGTCCCGTTCAGATCAGTTCTGAAACAACGCCACGCTGAAAAACATGCCATCAAATTCTGACCATCATTGCAACCAATACACTTGAATGGTTTTTAAGTGTTTTGGGACATATTGCATTTATAATTGCTCTGACATAAGAGATGCTTACTAAATTATGAGTTTATGTCTGGTTTCAAGGCCAAGTCAAACATTTTGTCTTGTTATCAGTATTTCTTTTTTTAATTTTGAAGCAAGTTCTTCTTTAAAACAAGCTAAATAATTGGTCAGTGGGTTAAGCAAAAAATTAACTTGTTATTAGATTATTATACGTATCCCACTAGCAAATAATTTAGCTGGTTTTAAGGAGAAAATCACTTAAATATGACAAAAAAAAAATGACTTGTCTAGAAAATGTTTCTTGGTTTAAGAATTTCTAAATATTTGCAACTAAAAAACTAGAAACATGACAAAAACTTTTTTTGTGTAAATAAATATTCATCAGACAAGTTATACGAAATTAACATCTCTGATATTTGAGCTTACCCAATTTACCATGTCTTTGGACTTGTGGGGGAAACCAGAGCACCCGAAGGAAACCCACGCCAACACGGGGAGAACATGTAAACTGAAACTGCAACTGTCACAGCCGAGGCTCAAACCAGTGATCTTCTTGCTGTGCGATCTTGCTACCCATTGATGGCTGTTTTGTTTAATATTTTGCTATATTGTTTTTTTTTTCTTTTTTTCTTCCATGGCTTTTCAAGCACAGAGGTCATGTTTTAGTGTTTTCTGCTGACACTTTGGAGAAAAAAAAATCCCTCCAAAAAAAATCAAGCAAACAATGTTTGTCTCCTCTCTTCATGAATAAATAAATGCATAATAAATTCTAAAGCCAACTCGTCCTGTAAGCTCTTAATTATAAATGAATTTGTGAACTAAAAACAGAAGTTATTTAAGGTTTTATCATATTAAAATGAGATCAAATAAATAAAATTAGATGAATTTAAATTAAAAAAAGGATAAATTAAATCAAATTTAAAAATGTAAGGAAAAATAAAACATTTTTAAAAAGTTTTTAAATTACAAAATGTAAACAAAAAAATCATTAATTCAAATAGACTAAAATAAAATAATATTTAATATTAAATAATAGAAAATAATATTTGCATAAATAATAAAAAATGGCCAGCGTGGTGGCACAGTGGGTAGTGCTGTCATCTCACAGCAAGAAGGTCACTGGTTCGAGCCTCTGTTGGGTCAGTTGGCATTTCTGTGCAGAATTTGCATGTTCTCCCTGGGTTCATGTGGGTTTCCTCTGTGTGCTCCGGTTTCCCCACTAGTTCAAAAACATGTATAGGTGAATTGGGTAAGCTAAATTATCCATATAGTGTATGTGTGTGAATGACGGTGAGTAATGGGTTGCTGGTGGAAGAGCATAAGCCGTGTAAAACATATGCTGGATAAGTTGGCGGTTGATTCCGCTGTGGCGACCCCTGATTAATAAAGGGACTAAGCCGAAGAAAAATGAATGAATGAATAAATAATAAAAAATCATATAAAAATAAATCATATAACAAAATAATATAATAAAATATTATTAATATTAAGGGTGTCAAGGTGGTGCAGTGAGTAGCACAATCGCTTCACAGCAAGAAGGTCGCTGGTTTGAGCCTTGGCTTGGACAGTTGGCCATTTCTGTCTGGAGTTTGCATGTTCTCCCCGTGTTCGCGTGGGTTTCCTCCGGGTGCTCCGGTTTCCCCCACTAGTCCAAAGACATGTGGTACAGGTGAATTGGGTAAGCTAAATTGTGCATAGTGTATGAGTGTAAATGAGTGTGTATGGATGTTTCACAGTGATAGGTTGCAGCTGAAAGGTCATCCGCTGAATAAGTTGGCGGTTCATTCCGCTGTGGCGACCCCTGATTAATAAAAGTAATAAAATTCATAAAATGAATTATTAATATTAATATATTAAAAATATTAGTAAAATAACATTTAGAAAAAATCCAATAGAGAGCAAAAGAATCATTACAGTTCATTAAAACTACTGATATTTCCATTTGAACTATTAAAAACTACTATAATGTTTTAAATGTTTTTTTTACTCCGAGGGTTAAAATATTTTATTAAATATTTAAAAGAATAGAAATATATATTTAATTTAATTAGGTTTAAAATGTAATTAAAATAGACTATAATATAAAAATACATTTGAAAAAACTCCAACAAAGCCCAAAAGCACGTTACCATAAAACTAAAGCCATTTCCATTTGAACTGTTAAACCGATTCTTTGATGGTTTCAATTCTTTTTTTTCTTCTTCAGTGCATTAATCAAGTAAGTGTGTGGCCCGGGACGTCTTCATCTCTCCGTCGATCTCTCTCACACACACACACGAGCATACAGAGTGTGCCGGAAATACAAACGGTGAAATCTCTTCACGTCAACTCTTCATCCTGCTCTTTTATTAAAGGCCTTTGCTCCTCTTTTTGCCAGCTTTAAAACAGGAATAATTGCAGCGGGGGCTGAGCGGCGGGCCGGTGGAGAGGGAGAGGTGGCTTTTCATTTGGATTGACAGGGCTGTGTTATCAGCACCGAGCACCTGCATGAGGGTCAGAGCCCAAAAAACGCAGCGTGACCGCAGCCGTGCCCGCTGTAATTGCTTCTACTGACCCTGCTCTGATCGGCGTTTTGGGGGTCTTTGACAGGACGGGTCACGTGGAGATGATGGGGCTCTGTGTTGTGTTGAGATACACAGCTATCGTATGCAGATGTGTGATCTTACTCTGTCAACAGATGCTCTTGAGTATGTCAAAAACAGACGATTAAGTGAACGAGGTGGAGCATGGAGAGAATATCTGTCAGTAAATAGAGAAATGTTCCTGGTGTTTTAATTAAGCTGCTTATTTTGGGGAAAACTGGTGATAGGATGGATGCACTGTACAGCTGAACTCAAAATGATAAGCTCTCCTATGAATTTCTTCTTCAAATATTTCCCAAATTATGTTTAACAGAGCAAGGAATTTTTCACAGTATTTCCTTTAATATATTTTTTCTTCTGGAGAACGTCTTAATTGTTTTATTTCAGCTAAAATTAAAGGAGTTTTATAGGTTTTTTAAAATAATTTTCAAGAGTTCACACTTAGCTGATGATTTGATATAAGCGTGTTTGGCATGCTGTCCTGGGAGAGAGCCCAGAGCTCAAGGGATCCTCGAGCCCAGGGCTCCCTCCTGTTCGTAGAGCGAGTGGGGAGCTTGAGCTTAGGTAGCTCTCAAACTCCCCGGCTGCAGCAGCTAAGGGAAACACCTGAGGAGGAAGGAAGTTAGACCAGTGCCTCAATCGTTTAATCTGTTATGAATTATGTATATCTTTGGATGGTGGGAGGAAACCGGAGGACCCGGGGGAAACCCACACAGACACTGGGAGAATATACAAACTCCACACAGAAACACCCACCAGCCTGGCGAGGACCAGGGCTGACAGTGTTCTTGCTGTGGGGCGACAGTGCTAACCACTGGGCCGCCGTGCCGCTCAATCTAAGAAAAGGAGGAGGGGGGGGGGGGGGGGGTCTTCCATACGAAGATAGCTGTGGACTGGAACTGTGGTTATTTATAGTAGAAGGGGAATCATATGATTGGGAGATCGTGATCAGATAATGTGTGACCAGCCGTGGTAAATCATAAGCACGTGATCCTCTTGAAATTAGTTTGTAAACAAACTTCACTTAAGGTCAATATTATTAGCCCGCTTAAGCAATATTTTAATCGACTGTCTACAGAATAAACCCTCATTATACAATAATCTGCCTAATTACTTTAACTTCAACCTAATTAACCTAGTTAAGCATTTAAATTTCACTTTAAGCTGAATACTAGTATCTTGTAAAATATCTAGTCAAATATTATGTGCTGTCATCATGGTGAAGATGAAAGAAATCAGTTATTAGAAATGAGTTATTACAACTATTGTGTTTGAAAATGTGTTTTAAAAATCTTCTCTGCGTTAAACAAATTGGAGAACAACATATAGGTGGGTTAAAATTTCAGGAGGGCAAATAGTTCTGACTTCAACTGTATTTTTCTGTGTTCTGCATATCATAATTCTAATTTTAAACAGACCACAGTTTGAAGAACATTTCTAAATTAATAAATAAATATAAATCTATGTTAAAAACTTTTTTGAAAGTCATGAAATAAATGATGAATCAGGCCTACAAACCACTAGCAAAAGCTGTTCATTAAAGATGCTTAAGGGGGCTAAGCCAAAGGAAAATGAATGAATGGATGAATGAATGAACGAACGAACGAACAGGGCTAAATGCTAAGGATTTTTTTTCTTATGGCCTGGTAGGGCCAGCGGACTAAAAGTCTTTTTACTTGCGCTATCAAAAAAACTGAGCCACATTTAGCCACATTTTTAAAAAGGTGTCAAAACAAGCATTCTTCTCAACATAGATTTTCTTTGAAGAAACTAAATATAAATACAATTACATGGACATGGGAAACTTAAGACCCATTTAAAATTATTTAATACCTTCAAGACATTCTTTCAGTGAATTTAGGACTTTTTAAGGCCTAAAATTTTAGATTTGCAATTTAAGACATTTTAAGACTTTTTAAGACATGATATATATATATATATATATATATATATATATATATATATATATATATATATATATATATATATA
>CAIGQQ010002949.1:413867-445542 GCA_903798035.1 Danio albolineatus
CAAGACAAATAAATCTCAGAAATATATATATATATATATATATATATTGATGTTATGTTTTCTTGAGAGGTATGCATGTTTTTGTGCATTGTATTGTTTTGTAAATGTGTGATGCAGTGGCTGTCTAGTGAGCCCAAAACCTTATATATTTCCTACACTTTTTTACTATATATTTATTATACTATACTATTTACTGTAGCAAATACTGTTTCAAATATTGAGTTGAATATTTTAGTTAAATAATAGTTAATATCTTTAGTTTTTAGTTGAGTTAAAACAGTTGATATCACTAATCCCATCTGTTATAGTAAATTGAAAGTGTCAGTCCAGTTATTAGTGTTGGAGTTCAGTTCAGTTCAGTTCAGTGTTGTTTAATATTCACTACTTAGAGTATATACATTAATTAATGAAACCTTTCTGTAAAGTGTGATCGATAGATTTTTACAAAACTTGAAATGAGTTGAAATGAATTTTACAACTGAAATGAGTCTGTATGAGAAAGTCTGACCTCTCTGATTTATGTTTGGTGACAATGTCTGTGGGTGTAAAAATTAAAGTGTACATTTTTGTATATATTATATATATTATTATTATTTTATTTTGTTACATCACAACTGTAATTTTTTTTCAATTATCAGTTGTATTTAAAGAAAAGTTATGCTGAAGTTACGTTTGTCTTTTGACACATTATTTAAAATATGTGGCTAAAAAATAGCTATTCTTTTTTTTTTTTGGTGGGGGTAATGACAATTTTGGCAGGGTGAGTAAAAATTTGAACCACTGGCCCGATCGGGCTGGTAGAAAAAACTTGAAACTCTTAGCGTTAAACCCTGTACACAAGTATAATATTGTATAGAAAGTGAAGGGTAGCACTGAAGGGGAGCACTGTATGTGAAGAAATGGCACAGTTTTATATGCAAGACTGCTTAATCATTAATAATAGATCGTTGTGAAATGATAAACCGTATAGATTTCATGTTTTCCAACAATCATAAGTGCTTTGATTACTGACTATAAATGGAAACTAATGAAATTAAATGAGAAAAAAGAAAAAATAATCATATTTTTTAAAGATGTTAAACATACAAGACAAATAAATCTCAGAAATATATATATATATATATATATATATTGATGTTATGTTTTCTTGAGAGGTATGCATGTTTTTGTGCATTGTATTGTTTTGTAAATGTGTGATGCAGTGGCTGTCTAGTGAGCCCAAAACCTTATATATTTCCTACACTTTTTTACTATATATTTATTATACTATACTATTTACTAAAGCAATTATTGTTTAAAATACTGAGTTGAATATTTTAGTTGAATAGTTAATAGTTGTAGTTTTTAGTTGAGTTAAAACAGTTAATCATGATATCACTAATCCCACTTGTTAGTTGTCTGACCATCATGCAATGTTAAATCCTGCACTAATTAAAGCTGTGAATGACACTGGTAAGGTAAAGTGAATCAGGAATAGATGTGGTATTATTTTTGTCTCTCTGTGAGTGATGGGCGTACAGTTGCCCTGTCCGTTCTGACTTCATGGCCTCCGGCGAGAGCTATCAGGAAGTGTTTCCCATCGGCTCTTCCTGCTCTCTTATTCATGCAGGTGAAGCAGGACTCGTGCAGGAATGCCAAAGTGTGAGGCTTCAGGCGGACCACCGAATCAAGCTCAAATGAGGCCTGAAGGATCTGCTCTGAATGTCAAGGACTGGCTCTCATTACTGCTCTTCTGCTAATGTCCGGCTGGAGGACTGGCAGTGCGGCTGCATCATCAATCTCTAAAGCATCGCCATCTCCGTTTAAACATCCATGCAATCTTAACTATAAATGATCAAAGATTGCATACATTTAATATGAGCACAGAGGTATATTCAAATCTGTGTTTGGCTCAGTCAGAGCAGTCGTCATATGGTTATGAATACAGCTGGGCGATATGACAAAAATCTCAAATCACAATGTACAGCTGAAGTCAAATTTTTTTAAATATTCAAATATTTCCCAAAATGACGTTTAACAGGGTGAGAAATTTTTCACAGTATTTCCAATAATATTTTTTCTCCTGGAGAAAGTCTTATTTGTTTTATTTCAGCTAGAGTAAAAGCCGTTTTTGGTAAGACTTTGTTTTGATTGTCCATATTGCACATTTGGTTGACTAAAAGTTGCATTGCAACTACATGCCAATTACTTCTCATTTGAGTATTAGTAGACTGCTTAATATCTGCTCCTTCAAGAGACATTTAACTGACTATAAGAAACTTTGCGATGAACATGTCAACTTACACTAACCCCTAATCTAACAGTCTACATATAATCTATTGAGAATTAGTTGGCATGTAGATGCAATGTAACTTAAATTCGACAAAACGTGCTAAAGAGACCATCAAAATACCCAGTTTAAAGTTTTTTTAAAACCATTTTAAGGTCAGTATTATTAGCCCCCTTAAGCAATATTTGTTTTCAATTGTCCACAGAGCAAACCATCGTTATAAAATGACTTGCCTTATTAAACTAATTAACCTAGTTAACCCTCTATGTCACGATCACCAGCGATCTAAACATCATAGATTGCTGAAAATCACACACACACACATCTCATGAACTACAAATCTGCTGGTAAATGGACTGCAGATCCAGTCATGCAACACAAAAACACCTGCTCCAAGTCACCATTTGATTACACTCCACAGCTGATGCTGCTCATGAACTGATTACCTGGACTATAAAATCACAAAGTCTTGTTACAGTCTTGTTTACAGTAAAGTGACATTACAACGCGTTTCCTCTTTCTTGTCTGTTTATCCCTGTCTGCTGCCTGCCTTGTTGACCTTCTGCCTGTTATTTCGACTATGACTCTGGATTGCCCATAAACATGTTTGCTCCTGTATTGACCACTGCTTCCCTGACCTCGCTAATAAACCTGCATTTGGATCACTCTAAATGTCACTTTAAGCTGAATACTAGTATCTTGAAAAATATCTAGTCAAATATTATGTGCTGGCATTTGTGGTGGGGCGATGTCGACCAATTTGGCATCGTACTATGTCTAATATGAAACATCTTAATGGACGATGGCATCGTAGTCATAGGCGGCGGTGGGTTAATAATTTATGAATAATTAATTAATTAATTTATGATAAATTAATTATTTGTGTCTGCGCCAATAGCCTAGTGGTTAGTGCGCCGACACATAGCACCGAGGTGCTCGCGACGACCCAAGTTCGATTCCCGGCTTGAGGTCCTTTGCCGATCCTTCCCCTATCTCTGCTCCCCACACTTTCCTGTCTGTCAATCTCCACAGTCCTATCAATAAAGGTAAAAACCCCTAAAAATTTATTATACATTTTTTTTTTAAAATAAAAAATAATTATTTATAGCCTACTGTTTCAATCACCTGACCCGCATGGTCTTTGACCCATAACCAAACCATAAATAAAGATAAGTTACACACAAATTACCACCTGTCAATCATTTTTTCCACGGGATCTGTGTCGTTATAGTGGCATCGACAAACTTGGTTGGTAAAAAAGGTGCACAACCAACAGGAACCAACCAACAGTATTTGAGCTATTCGCTAAAATTACTAAGCATAAGCGTGAAATCGTAATATTGAAGCAGTGTACTGTTGCTGTGACACGTTACCTGATAAGATTCAACAGACTGAAGAGTCGTTAGATAGAGACAAGATTAGTTAAATATCACGTTTAACAACTGTAGTGTAACGATCCAGCGGTACATCCTTGATGAACTGTCTGACTTGTACTGCTCTTTTGGGGTTTTGTGCTCAAAGCACCCGCTGACTGCCAGGAGCCCAAGACAGAGTTTGTGTCAGTGTGTGTGTGGTCAAGTGATGTGCGTTTTCAGCTGTATAGTGTGGACGGAGGGCTGTTCAGAAATGCTTGAGGAAACACCAGTGTGGATGTGCCGATGAACATCGCCTGGGTTTGAATGCAGATAAACATCATGAGCCTTAAGATTGCATACTTTATGAGACAACGAAATAAATGAACATAATATGAAATGATAATTAGTTCTACTACAGTAACATCAGGATTGTGTATTAAGTATTAAAGGGGTGCTCCACTATGATATCATGTTTTGAACTTTAGGTGATGTGTAATGTAGCTGCGTGAACAACATCTCTGAATGTAAGACGCTCAAAGTTCAATGCAAATGAAGACATTGGCTATTACAGAGTTAGCTTAGCAAAGCCAACAGTGAATGAAGTTTGGGACTACAAAAAATACATCCCAATTAATGATGTCATAAACCCCTGTAGGTTACAAGCATACACCCAGCGCAGCGAAGGGGCGTGGCCAGATGTGCTGTAATGTTACAGCAAGACGCTTCCTGGTGACATGGAGCTGATCTGCAAATCTCAGCATGTTAGCTGACCAATCAGAGGCCCCTGAGGGCAGGCTTTTGGAGGAACTAGGAAATATGACTCAGTTTTCATGTTAGCTGAGTAGCTGTATATAATTAAAGTAAGATATATGAAAAATAACATGATTTTTCCCAAATGAAGCATGAGCACACATTGCTTTGCACCTCATAAACACAATCAAGCTTTAAAAATACACTCTGGACCACCCCTTTGGAAAGATTTAATTAGCATCTGAAGATTAAAAAAAAGTTATCATCATAAAGAACAGTAAAAACAAAATAAAATAAAATAAAAACTAAATTGCCAATATTTCAAATTTTTGTTTAGTTTAGGTTAAACTGCTGCAATAACTAAAATTAAACAAAATAAATATTTGAAATACATAAATATATATAAAAAATAGCTGAAATCTCTATGGTCTATTTAGGTTTGTGATGATTTTTCCAGATGATATATTCTTGTAGTACTTAGCAGTTGACAGTTTTAATATAATTATTCGTTAACATTATTTTTCATTAGCTCACTTGGGATTATCAGTTATGAATCTGCATTATTAAAGAATAAAATAATTTTCTGGGAAAGTTGTGTGGCTCACAGCATCACAAGATCTCTGAAAAGTGTCCAGACTCTTGTCTTCAAGCTGGCACATCTCTCCAGCACATCTCTACCTCCTGCTTTGTTTTCAGATTTAGTGTGTGAAATAATATCTAATTTCTTCAGCGATGCCTGCAGAACGAATCGCTGCGACATAAATTAAATGAGCTGTCAATTTGTAGCAGAATAAACGTCAATGTGCCAGACTTTATGCAAAATAATCAAACGTGCGGCTTGCAAGACGACATCTGATTTATAGACTAAAGTTTCAGCTGCGAATGATTTTGTGACAAAAATGACCAAGCAGGTGATTAAAAGACAGAAAAGCATTGAGGGATTTGCGAACAACACACAGGCCCCAAAAGAGCCCAACAGTGGTCTCCATGAACCAAACCGGCAACACAATCATGGAATCACAACAAAAACACACAAGTTAAAGACTCAAACCCCAGCAGAAACAAACAGGGATGTATAGAACTCACCGACTGCTGTTCGTCGCTCACTCCATAGACACTGACTTTGATGAACGTGTCATTATAAACTGGCCAATCAAGTGGAAAGCTCACTCCAGAGGGAAAAACGGGATCTCGTGTTCTCTGCAAAGAGGAAAAATATCATATAATGAATGAATAAGGAGGATAAATTATAGAGCCCCTATTATGGGTTTTTGAAAACGAACTTGCATGCAGTGTGTAACAGCTCTAAGTGAAGTGAAATGCCCAGCTAACGCTTAAATCTGAAAGTGCACAGTGTTTAAAACTATTGATTCATCCATAAAAGAGTCGACTCATAGTTCCTCAAAGGAATCGCAGTGCTTACGAGTCTTTAGCCGTTTTGGCATGACGTGAACACGAAAGATAAGCCCCGCCCATTTGTGCGCGCGCAGACCCAGGAAGATTCGAAACCACCAACCCTGCCCACAAACAATAGCGCGAGCAAAGGTTGCCAGATTGGGCGGTTTCGAATTTGATTGTGCAGGTAAAAACCTTTTGGAGAGGGTTTGGACTGGAATCAGTCAGCTACATCTGGCAACACAGAGAAGAGCACTGTGCTCAGCTGGATATTATTGGAAGTGTGCAGATGAACCAGAGATGAGACTGTGAAGAGACAGTGGTTGAGGTTTATTTTTGCAAAAATGCCTCAACATTATAGCCTCAGCCTTGTGCTGTGTTCCCTCTGAGGAGAGCTTCTATAATCTACACGATTACAACGGAGGATTCGTCAACCGTTTGTTAAAGGAAGGATCAGAAAAGATGTATGCAGGGGCGGACTGGCCATAGGGAGCACCGGGACATTTCCTGGTGGCCTGACGGTGAATCTGGCCTGCTATCCAACAAGTGTGAGTAAATGCGATTAAAACGGTTGCCTCGTTATTTTCTCTAGCTTGTAAATGATGTATTTAATTGTGTTTTGTAACTTGTAACCGCTTGTAGTGTATCTGGTTAACTTGTATTATCATATCGCGTCTAAAAGCATCGCGTGTTGCTTTGTTTACGGATTAAAATGCGTTTGCGAGCTCATGTTCCTCTGCTGTTTGTCATTGCTATGGCTACATCAGCTCTCCTACACACGTGCGGCGGTCCTGTTTCATAATGGTTCAGCTTTTGCTGCTGTGTGCATTAATACTGCATGTGGGTCACTGTTTTTACTTCTGGTTAAGAATAGAGTGATATGCTGGGAGACCGGGGGGTTAGTTTCGGGGGTGAGGTGTCTGAAATACGGACGACTCCCGGGAAAAATGAGTGTTGGCAGATATGCTCACGAACACACTATGACTACTTCAATATTGATAAGCCGTGGTGGGCATTCTCTCGCGCTGAATGATGTCGACCAATCGCAACAGACTGGGTCATCGGTCCAATCAGCGCAGTTTAGCATCACGCTAAGGAGGGGTTTTGGAACAAATGAATCACTGAATGATTCATATAGGTGTCGCTGGGATAATGAGGGAAAAATAAATGCAGATTATAAGACAATGAAAGTGTTTTTTGACCATGCATGCATGCTAGCCTGCTGTTGGAGACCCCCAAAACCAAAATATGACCCTTTTTAATGTATAATAGGGGCTCTTTAACCAACAGTTCTCTTAACCTGTCCATTTATTCTTCATTTGGGAATAAAATGAGATGCGTCATGTTTAAGTCTACAACTTGGTGCGGACCAATTCATAGTGTAAGGAATGTGCAAAAAAGTGAATAGCAAAGTACTCTGTTTCACTTTTACATGAGTGAAAGTGCAGATAACCTAATAACATTATATAGCAAAAGCACTACACACTCATTTTAAAATGTTCCTTGAGCAAAAGAAGTACATTTTTTTATGCAAATCAGTGTTACTTTTTTGAAGTGAGCCAGCAAGCGTTTTTGTTTTTAAAAGATGCCTAATTGATGTCTATTAGACGTCTAAACATAGTCGTCTTGGCTAAAACAAGGCTAAATTTGGGCTGTCAGTGAAAATCTAAAAGACTTGACCAAAACTAGACTAGTCATCAAATAAGCAGAAATGAATGACTACACATATAAAGTCTGTCTAATCTGTCTATTTGACGCCTAGACTAGTTTGAGTATATAGTATCATAGTATATATAGTAACAAAGTAAATTACTATCCTCCACTGGTCTTTCTACCCTTTTCAAAGTGATTAATAGTGTAACTCTTCGATATCTAAACCACAACATGCCAATTAAAGCACTATAAGCAAACACATCAGAACTAGCCATCAATGCTACTCAATGACATTTGTTGTATGACTACTATTGGGCATCATCGCCCATTCCTAAATCCCCATATAAAGGCACAACAGCCACAGATGTGCATGAGTTTATTTAGTAAAACACTTCAGAGAGCATGCTGAGATGAAATCCGCTCCACATCAAAAGCTGTCTATTTATGCATCATGTGACTCTTCCCACGGCCGACCCTCATGCTCGGGTCACGGTTCGCTGATCTGAGAACTGGACACTCCCAGTATTTACACATGGGCATTTCCTCGGGCGTCTCTGGACTGGGTTCTCCAGAGACGGTGGGCAGGACTGATAGAGAGGAGCGATTGCTGACATGCAAACTCAATCACACACCTACAAGTCCAGAGACTGGGTGAAAAAAAAAGCAGACGGGCTATTAGTCAAGTCAGGGCTGGATCGATGCGGCCACGGTCTATCTGTTTCACATCTGCTTATTGGTTGAGCAGACGCCGCTATCTGAGGAGAAGATCTCTGTGAGTCTAAGTGCCTCCGCTTCTCCAAATGAACTCAGGAAATGTCTCCGGTTAAAAGCATAATTCAGGCGTAAATGAATATTCTGTCATCGTTTAGTCAACCTTGTGTCATTTCAAGATTGTAGACTGAAAAAGATGAAACTTCATGTGCTTTTTCTAAAAAAAATTAAACAGGATTAAATTTGAAGCTCAAAAAATAGACTTGATTTACTATATCTCAAATGTTCATTTCCTTCAGCTTAGTCCCTTATTTATTCGAAGTCGCCACAGTGGAATGAACCACCAACTATTCCAGGTTATATTTTATGCAGCGGAAACCATTCCAGCCACAATACAGTACTGGGAAACATACATACACTCTCATTCACACACACACTCACATACTACAGCCAATTTAGTTAGCCTAAAGCACATGTGCTTGGACTGTGTGGGAAACCGGAGCACCCAGACGAAACCTACGCCAACACGAGGAGAACATGCAAACTCCACAGAGAAATGCCAACTGGCCCAGACTCAGACCAGCGACCTTCTTGCTATGAGGCGACAGTGCTTACCACTGAGCCACCATGCCACCTATCTTAAACATTCTACAGGAAAAAAAAATTATCATAATTATCACAATTTAGTTGTCATTAATGGTGTCATAATAATAATGAATCAGTATTATGCATCTTAAACTTGTCAGTTTTAATGAATGCAAGTCAATTTAAGACTTTTTTAATTTTGGTCCTACTCGTTACAGATAAGATTTTAACTTGATATAAATATTTTTCAATAATGACTGTTATCTAGTTTATTCATTTATGTAATACATTGAAAATGGTAAATAAATTACACAATAAATTAAGTAAATAAATTATGTATTAAGCCTAAAAACTTATGTCAACTTAAATGTCAGACGATTGACTCATCTCATATTTCTACTATTTATTAATTTTAAGTTGTATAGTAGCTTTATATTCCAACTTATGTAATTATTTTTTTAGTCTCATGACCTTAAATCTGAATTTCAACAATTTTTGGTCTTTTCTAGACTTTCATGTTACAATTTTGACTTGTCATAGATATTTTGAATTGTCAATTGACAAATTCATTCATTCATTTTCCTTCGGCTTAGTCCCTTTATTCATTGGGGTTTGCCACAGCGGAGTGAACCGCCAACTTATCCAAAACTTATATGTTTTACACAACGAATCCAGCCGCAACCCATTACTGGGAAACTCATTCACAATCATACACAAACTCATACACATTCATTCACAAACACACACTGCAGCCAACTTATTTCATTCAATTCACCTATAGCGCATGTGTTTGGACTGTGTGGGAAACCGGAGCACCCGGAGGAAACCCACACCAAAACAAGGAGCAAATGCAAACTCCACACAGAAACGTAAACTAACCCAGCCAGGACTCGAACCAGCGACCTTCTTACAACAGTGTGAGAAATGCTCGGGACAGTAGACAGAATCGTTACAGTGCTGCCTTGTCACTAAATTTTAATTTGCCTGCAACTATTGGTCAATTGCATGCATATATAGTCTTAAAATCAAGAAACAGTTTGTGCTTTCAAGTATTTGAACGCTACCTTCTCTGTGAAGTTGTAAATACCATATTGCTTTTACCATATCCAATTACCATATTTGGGTTCCTCTTATCTGATTGGATGTCGTGAGCACGTTATTTTTTCTGTAACCTGGTAAAAACCAACACAGCGAAGAGACGACAACATGACGGCAACATCAAATTATGAGGCTAAAAGAATTGTGAATTTGTGATGTTTTGCTGTAATTTTTAAGTCAGCCAGGTTTTGTTTTGCAATAAAACACCTGCACATTTTCCTTAACATTTTTTCAAATTATTTTTGACACATTATTTAAAATATGTGGCTAAGAAATAGCAATAAAATTTTTTGTCTGGTGGGGCCAGTGAAATATTTTGGCAGGGCAAGTAAAAATCTGAACCACTGGTCCAATCGGGCCAGCAGAAAAAATCCTTAGTGTTGAACCCTGCAAATGTTTTTCGATAAGACTGCAGTTCACAGATTGGTGAAACAAATGTGTCATTTTCTAAGTGATATTATGCAGTAAAATGCTTCCCAATGAAGAAAAAACCTCAGTTAAAAGTTAAGAATGACGTAAACAAACTTTTAATTTTGGGTGAACTATATTTTTAAAGCTAACTGTGCAATAAGCATTTACAGAAACACAACAGCCAAGTGTTCCTCTCCCTCTCTCTCACACACACACATACACACACACACATCCCCCAAGGGATCTCCGAGTCATTTACAGGTCTGCATCATTCATCAGCTCAACAGGCTGAGATTGATTTTACAAGCTGCTTAATTAAAAGAATCAGCAGGATGTCCAGGCTAAAAGGTTTCCGCATTTTGTCCTGTGCAGGACTCCTGATCACTGAACAGCGCAGAGATGACCATATATCATACCAACACATTAAAAAGTCCTCAAAATCACACTTACCTCCCCTTCCATGCCTAAAGTTCAGTTACAGCCGAGATAAAGCGAGTGACCGGCACAAATCAAAACCCATAAAAGCACAAGGTCAATATCAGTGGCGCTCATAAATCAGCGGCGTGTCGCGGGGGAGCCGGAAAACTCACTGCTGCAGTGTGGGTAATGGTCAGTCCTCAGGACTAATGGCCCCGTTTCAAAAAGCAGCGTTTATTTATTGTGTGTGGTGAACGCGGGGCGGAGGGAGTCATTTAGATGGGTCCCAAAGTGGCCAATTTGTTCCATAATGCGCCGTCATGCTGGGCAAACTCACACACACTCATATTTTCACACTAACCGGATGTTCGATAGCAACGGCATGCAAAAATGGACGGGATGAATTGCCGCTCGCTATGATGTTGGCTAGAAATCAATGTGAACATATATGATCATGCTTCAATAGCATAAAGCCAACACAGGTTTTTTTATAAAGACGCAGGAGTGTGACGTCAAACCTGACTTGCTGGCCTCCTCTTGGGCACACACGGACATTTTTAGAGTGGGATTTTCCAGAGATTAAGAGGTTGAATTTGATTTGTCTTCTCTCTCCACACACACACACACACACACACACACAAACACACACACAAACAGATGCCATTCTTAGTATACAGAGCATTTCCATATGTTGTTGAACATCATTGGGATCAGTTATAACAAAAATATGAAGCAGGACAACGAATTTCATCACTGATGCTAATAATAGGAAATGTTTCTTGATTATAAAAAAACAGCACATCGGGAGATTTCTGAAATGGAATTTAGCTTTAAATTAACCTTTAAATTAGCATCACAAATATTTTGTGTATGCAAATTAAATATTTACATGAAAACTACAGAAAAAGCTAGATTTTCATCTTCAGAAAAACAAGGACTTATATTTAAGGCATTCAATACTGCTCGAAAGACTAACGCTCATCAAGGCTGCATGAACCATCCTATCCAATACTCAAACCATCCTTTTGTTAGTTTAGATAGTATTTGGTCCCTCTCAAAACTGCTGATCAGAAACACAGAAGAGAAACACAAAACTACAACTGACTTCAGGCACAGCCTGAGATGAAATCAGCTGAGATATAATACACCGAATCTCTCAAAATCTCAGCAGAGGATAATTCCACAAACAGCAGCTTTACTTAATACCAACCTGCTGGCCCTTATTTAAAGAGGGACCAAATACTCTCTCAACTGAGTAAATTTCACTCTAAGGATTTTGCTGTGTAGCTTTACTTGCCGTTTCTATTAAATGATATGATGTACGCACATGCTGCACAATACTGAACAAATATGAGAAATGCGATGTTGTTGTTGTGTAAAGCGATAACATTTATGATATAATATTTCCTTAGAAAATGCTGTGTTTTTAAATAATTTCTCTATTTAATTCTATAAAAAAACAGATAAATATTAATAAATATAAATATAAATAATAATATTTAATATATTAAATTTAATTTATTAAATATAAATAATAGGATAAGCTATCCTAAACAAAAACGTTTTTAGCTGAGATTTAAAATTGGAAATAGAGTCCACCTGGCGAATGTGCAAAGGCAGGGAGTCCCATAACTTTGGTGCTGCTCAACTAAAAGCCCTGCCACCAAACGACTTCATCTTAAAGTTTGGAACAGACAACAGTTCAGCAGAGGATGATCTCAGTGAGCGTGAAGGAGTGTACAAATGAAGAAGGTCAGAAAGACAGTGAGGGGCCGAGTTATGAAGAGCTTTGTATGTTAAGAGGAGGACTTTGTATTGTATACGATAGTGAACAGGGAGCCAGTGCAGGTGAAAGAGAACTGGAGTTATATGATCAGAAGTACACGAGCAGGTAACTATCCTAGCCGCTGAATTCTGAATTAACTATAGTCTATGGAGCTGCTTATCAGTAGGCCCACACGGAATCTGCGCGCGCAGAATTCCGCAGATTTTTAGCCCATCATTGATTCTGTTTATTTACTTGTGTAAATGTTTGTAAATTCATATTCATTCAGTTTTTAAATTAATTTCAGTTCTAATATTTTCTAATATAAAAATATTTATATAATTTATTTACAATACAGTTTGTAAAGTCATATTTTCTGTCTTTTAGAAGATATTTTACATGATTGACTTGCTTTGTTTACCAAATAAAGTGGATCTAATTGGATTCGCATTGTAAACATTAAATACAAGTTTAAAAGGTATTACTTTTTATTTCATATATTAAGGTATTAGTTATGATACTCCCAAAATCATTCCGCATAAATCCACAGATTTTTACCAAAATTCTGCGCAGAAATAGCATAAAATGTCTGCAGATTTCGTCTGGCCCTGCTTATCAGGGATGCTAGATAGGAGAGAGTTACAGTAGTCAATCCGTGATGTAATCAAAGCATGAACAAGCACTTCAGTACTTTGTTGAGATAGTGAAGAGCGAAGTCTTGCAATGTTACGCAAACGAAAAAAGGCAGAACGTGAGATATTACTAATATGAGGACCAAGCGAGAGCATGCCATCTAGTATAACCTCAAGACCTTTAACATGAGTTGAGAAATTGACAAGGGAGTTATCAATAAACAGGGTAAAGGATTGAGCTTTGGATAAAATAGGCTTAGAGCCAACCAGAAGGGCTTCAGTTTTACTGACATTTAACTTTAAGTAATTATTAGTCATCCATATACTAATCTCATGTAAACATTTAGTAAGGTCAGAAGGGGGGTGAGATGTTGTAGGTTTTGTGGAGATATAAACTTGTGTATCATCTGCATAAAAATGGAAATGTATACCATAAGAACCATAAGAAATGAATTCTAATTCAAATAAAAAAACTGTGTAAATATTATAGTCTTTAAAACACAATGAGTGAGTGAAAGCCTGCGCAGATATTCTGACTTGTTGTCATTGTTTCCCACCATTAGTGTTTATTTTCAGCTCTGGGTTCAGCTTTGGGTCTCTCCAGCCAATAGCAGAACAGCTACTACTGGGGAGGCGGGGCTAAAAATAGCAAGGCCCTGTCTGATTAGTAAAATTTAGATAAAAGCCAATGCATAAAATAAATGTACTTTATCTGCGATACATTTATTCCATATATTATTAACGTGATAATGATAGTCACAATGCATTGTGCAGCTCTAACATTGCGTATTATTTCTACACCAGATTTCCCCATAGCTGCGATCACTGACTAGCCAGTTCTCCACAATACAAACACATCAGGAGACCACCAGCATCCTCATGGAACACAGCGGTCCCACAACAGACCCCAGCTGTGCCCCAGCAGCACCTCCACTGGGAAATATAGAAATCTGCAGGTCAAACGGCTGCCTGTTTCCAGCATCTTCACACACACACACACACACTGAACATGAGATTACATGCATTAAGAGGAGAGGCTGGGGGAACAGCTGCAGACTCATTTCAGACTACACCACCTGTCTACATTAAACAACAAAAGTGGGCCAGATCTCTCAGAGCTCACACACAGAAACGCAGCCCACACCTGCAGCTATTTCAGACAACTGCCATTCACAGGAACCCACAACACACGCTCCCTGTGTGAGGAAAATCTGCACAGTTTCCCCCCATTACAAAAACCCCAGCAGCTTTCATCGCCGCTTCTGACGTGCGGTTATGAACTGCGTTTGAGAGACGCGTCTATGAGCAAATGATTATGTGTGCATGATTACATACAGTTCATTTCTGTCTAATTGCCTGGCAAATTATACTGCATACTGCGTAATACTTCATTTATGAATGTGCAACGTGCAGTAAACAACATATATGCAGATCCCGAGCCAGATATACGAGCTTAAACGCAAAAAATAACTTATGCAAAAGATGGTTGTTTAGTTTTTATTGAAGAACAGTAAAAAGTTTCTCACTTCGATTAAGGTGATATTGATGTCATATACAGTTGAAGTCAGAATTATTAGCACCCCCTGTTTATTTTTTCCCCAATTTCTGTTTAACGGAGAGCAGATTTCTTCAACACATTTCTAAACACAATAGTTTTAATAACTCATTTCTAATCACTGATTTATTTTTAGCCATGATGACAGTAAATAATATTTGACTTGATATTTTTCAGGACACTTCAATACAGCTTAAAGTGGCATTTAAAGGCTTAACTAGGGTAATTAGGTTAACTAGGCAGGTTAGGGTAATTAGGCAAGTTATTGAATAAAGATGGTTTGTTCTGTAGACTTTCGGAAAAAATAGCTTAAAGGGGCTAATGATTTTGACCTTAAAATGACTTTTAAAAAATTAAAAAACTGGTTTTATTCTAGCCAAAATAAAACAAATACAACTTTCTCCAGAAGAAAAAATATCATCAGACATACTGTGAAAATTTCCTTGCTCTGTTAAACATCATTTGGGAAATATTTTAAAACGAAAAACAAATTCAAAGGGGGATAAAAATTCTGACTTCAACTGTATGTTTCAATTACTTTTACAGTACTTTATAGCCTTCATTTAAATAAAGAAATAATATTATTAGTATATTAGTATATTATTAATGTATTTACATTATTTAAATAACTGCATTAATAAAATTACCAAACATTTTACAATTTTAGTGTTTGGGAAAGATGTAGGTAATATAAAGTGTTAATGTATGCAAAACGTATTCATGATTGTTAATAGAAAATTGTAAATTTGATTTTCAACAAAGAAAATTAAGAAAATTAATAAAGACACAGAAAACATAAGGTTATTTGTATATTCATATTAATTATAAAATACTGGTCAAACTTTACAATAAGATTCATTAGTCAATGTTAATTAATGCATTTACTAACATGAACAAACAATAAACAATACATTTACTACAGTATTTGTTATTGACGTTACCTAATGCATTCACCTAACGTTACCTAACGTTAGTTAATGAAAATACAGTTGTTCATTGTTAGTTTATGTTAACTCATGGTGCATTAGCTAATGTTAACAAGCAAGGACTTGGATTTTTATAATGCATTAGTAAATGTTCAGTTATGATTAATAAATGCTGTACAAGGGTTGTTCATGATTAGTTCATGTTAGTACATGCATTAATTTATGAAACTTATTGTAAACTGTTACTAAAATACTGATTTTTTTATATTATATTTAAATTATATATATATTTGGACAGATGTATTCACAAACTGTTAATATATGCAGAATGTCTTCATGAATATGTAATCGGAAACTAGTTTCCATACTGTTTTAAAAAGTAAATAAAGCATTTTTACCAATAAAATTGTAATAATAAATGTGTTAAACATATGATAGCATTTATTTATTTGATTGCAATCATAAAAATGTGTTATTGACATCTGAAAAAGCTGTTAATATGCAAAACAAAATTGCAATTATTATTATTATTATTATACATTTATTTAAATCAGAAAAAAAGAATGAACAAATAAAATGTATATTTTGCTGAAGTTATTTGTATATTTACATTATTTACATAACATTTTACAATTTTAAATCAAGTGTTTTGGAAAGATGTAACTATTGCAAATTGTTAATGTATTCATGAATGTTAATAGGAAACTGTCCATTTGACTTTCAACATAAAAATAAAGAAAACTAAAAACAACACATACAATGTAAGGTTACAAGGCCTGTATATTTATATTATATATTGATAAAATGCATTTTTTTGTTTAATTACAAATAGTTTTTGACAGAAGTATTCACAAACGGTTAATATATGCAGAACGTCTTCATGAATATTTAATCAGAAACTAGTTTCGATACTTTTCGATATATTTCTAATACCTTTCTGATAAAATACGATACATTTCTGATTTTAAAAAGTAAAAAAAACAGTTTTACCAATAAAATTGTAATATTAAAATGTATAAAAAGTAAGATTGCATACTTGCAATGATAAAAAGTGCTTTTTGACATTTGAAAAAGCTGTTAATATATGCAATTTTGAATATTCAAAATATTTTGTGTGTCGTAAAAAAATGTAAAAAAATTTAATTATTTGCAAATTATGTTTTTATGAATGCCAAAAAATGTAAAAGTATACAATTAAGCACTGTAGCTTTTAAAATAATGTAGAAATAATAAGGTATAACAAATAAAACATTTAACATTCCGCAAATACCTATAAATACACAAAGATTTACACCTACCCAACAACACAGCCTCCAACAACATGAGATCAAGTCCATTTTTAGTCCACAATCTACCCCGATAAGATGTTAAAATTCCATCCAGTAATCTAGATCGCTACCGAAACTCTCTTTAGTGACTGTCCGCCTCACACACCATGATTTACAAGTTTACAGTACATGCTCTGTGTCGCTCAACTACAAACACGCGCAAATATTACAGCAGTCTGGGTGAGCTTCAAAAGTGCATGCGTCTTTACACCAGCAAATCTAATTTGGAGGGAAATAGAGTTCTCTTTGTGCACTCATGTGGGGCCGAGAGTCCATGTGGAGGGAGGAGAAACAGAGAGATCAGTGTGACTGCTGAGAGATACAGGCCAGGGGAACAACCAGCTGTTGCCCTCAATAAAACAAACTCAAGAGGATTGTCAGCACAATCACGCCTCCTGCTCACAGTATAGACGGAGTGTGTGTGTGTGTGTGTGTGTGTGTGTGTGTGTGTGTGTGTGTGGGTATGTTTTTTACACTTTCAGCTTCCTTTAATGTTGCCGGTTGAGCAGGAAAAAAGTGACAAAGCACAAAGTCACTGCAAAGAGAAAATGAATCTCTGCTGTAAAAATTAAGAGAAAAATTAGATTATTTAAAATTAAAATTATTAGAAAAATCTCTGGATTTATGATTTATAGCATTTGAGTAAAACTACTGAGGACATTTTCTTTCATTTCAACCTTTCCAGTGATAAGGCCTTAAAAGAACCATTGAGTTTCTAATGTGAACAACTGGCCTGCACAAAATACTGCAATATATATTGTATATCAAAGTCATAAAAGATATAAATATATATATAGCCTTATGATTTCTGTGTCGTTATTAATTTTCTTAATTTTCTTTAGAAAATCAAATTTACAGTTTTCTATTAACAATCATGAATACGTTTTGCATACATCATAATTTATATTACCTACATCTTTCCCAAACACTTGACTAAAATTTTAAAATGTTTGGTAATTTTACTAATGCAGTTATGTAATTAATGTAAATATAAAACAACTATAGCTATATAATGTAAACATTATATTTATTTCTTTATTTAAATGAAGGCTATAAAGTACAGTAAAAGTAATTGAAACACATAGTTGAAGTCAGAATTACCAGCCAAATATCTCCCAAATTATGTTAAATAGAGCAAGGAAATTTTCACAGTATTTCAGATAATATTTTTTCTTCTGGAGAGAGTCTTATATGTTTTATTTTGGCTAGAATAAAAGTAGTTTTAATATTTTAACAACCATTTTAAGGTCAATATTATTAGCCCCTTTAAGCTGTATTTTTTTGCAATAGACTACAGAATAAACCATCGTTATACAATAACTTGCCTAATTACCCTAAGCAGCCTAGTTAACCTAATTAACCTAGTTAAGCCTTTAAATGTCACTTTAAGCTGTATAGAAGTGTCTTGAAAATTATCTAGTCAACTATTATTTACTGTCATCATGGCAAATATAAATCAGTTATAAGAAATAAGATATTAAAACTATTATGTGTAGAAATGTCTGTATAATGGAGAGACAATCTTCTCTCCATCAAACAGATATTGGGAAAAAGTATACAGGGGGCTAATAATTCAGGGGGGCTAATGTATATATAGAACTGTTACCTTCTGGTCGACGCTACAGAGCACTGCGCACCAGAACAGCCCGATACAGAAACAGTTTCCTCCCACAGGCAATCTATCTCATGAACACTTGATGATAACAATCGTGGAACCAACTGCAATACACTACTTGCAATACACTTCTTACACACACATACACTTATTTAACAACACACTTTACATGTCAATTTGCACATAACAGCTGCACATATAACACTGTACATAGTAATACACCTGTACATACACTTGTCCATTTGTATATTTGCATTTAACACTTACTTCTATTTTTAAATATATTTATTATCTGTTTTTTGTCCTGTCTCTGTAATGGTGTTGCACTGTAGAAGCTCTGTCACCAAAACAAATTCCTCGTATGTGCGATCATACCTGGCAATAAAGCTCTTTCTGATTCTGATATATATATATTTAATTCATCTGACTAGACTGTGCACTTTCCAGCAGCAAATGGCAGACTGTGATACTCACACACCAAGCAAAACAGCCTAAAATACGTTATACATTTACACATTTCATTTTGAGTAGTTTTAGTACTTCAAATAAAAGCGAAAAATATTTCTTTGCCAACAAGCTGAACTAAAAGGGTTAATTTTTTTTAGGTACTTTAAGAATATATGTATAGTCTTACGGCTTAGTTCTGTTCATGGTTTCCTTTCAAAATTTAATTAACAACAATAACCCAGATAGCAATAGCTAAATAACCTGATTGATAATAATAACACTTATTGGATTCATGATAATAATAATAATAATAATAATAATAATAATAATAATAATAATAATAATAATACGTTTTATTTATATAGCGCCTTTCCATAGCTCAAGGTGTGATATATTGAGAAGTTGACCATTTGTTATTCCCATTAGGGGTATATTGTTATTAGTATCTATTTTTTTATGAAGTTGTTATTTCTACAATATAGGTGAAAAGTGTTTAATTGCATATTTATACATAAAGAAAGGTGCTATGTGCATTTATTTAATTAATTAGTTTCGATTGTGTGCGTGGCTGCGTCATGACGTCACTGTATGCTTCAGTGGGTGACGCGGCCGGGAGGTGCTTCATTCAGAGTGAACACACCTTTGAAGAAGCCATCATTGCATCGCTCTCCTTTTTCATTTTTACTCTCCTTTTTTTATTCATCTTTATAAACGTCTTTACAGGTAAATGTAAACTGAGATGCACATAACATTCTTCCATTTATGTATAAACACTGTAGAGGGATATTAGTGTGTTGAATGTCGTTCGTTTATGTCAGTATTGTTTGTCGACGCTGTTTGAGTGTATAAGTTGGTGATGTGGTTATATGTTTATGAGTTATTCTAAATGGGTATATGTAGATAATTTAATCATATTGTGCCTGAGTTACTCATTATGATTCAACGAATTAACTCTGTATATGCCTTTACTGAATGAAGTATAGCAGATACTAAGTATTAAGCAGTTTGTAGGCATTAACATATGTTTGACACCCTAGTTTTCATGCCATTGGTAAGAGTGGATACATATGACGATGTTACATATCTTTTGGTGCTCATGTGTGCCTTTTCAATATCTTTTTCTAAAAATGTGTGTCGGTTGAACTGTATTGAGAGAGAGTTTGGTAAATAGCTCATTGATTGTACTTATTTCCTTTATTCTGAAGTAGTGTGTGTGAACTCATTCATGTGTACATCTAGCTATTACTGGGAAGGAATAACACTGTAATGTGCTGAGTTTTTGTTACAGTCATATGTTCTAAAATCATTCAGAGTGAATACACCTTTGAAGAAGCCATCATTGCATCGCTCTCCTTTTTCATTTTCACTCTCCTTTTTCTTATTCATCTTTATAAACTTCTTTACAAAAAATGTAACAAAAGAAATACTACAAGCAGACATTGAGAGAAACAGTAAACAGGTAGAGACAACATTAGACAGGTAGAGACACCATTAGGCTTACATACAAGGAATCAAAAATAACAAACTGGAATTACAAAACAAGACCTAAGAGACAAATATGTAGCGTAATGATGCCGTGACTGAGAGTAGTCAACCCATTCACCTCCACTGACAGTCTTCCCATGACCTCCGACCATTTATACACTGACTGAAAACAGGGACAAGCCATAAAAACTAAACGAGAAAGTCCAGAAGAAAGATGAACGCTTGATGCAGGACACGCATATATAGGAAGAGGAAGTGGAGGGCATGAGAAAGAAAGCAGACGCAGATAAAAATCCATAGAAAACCAAGCCAAAATAAGAAGGAAACCCCTTTGATTGTGGATTTGTTGGTATGAACAGGAAGCCTTTCTGGAGGAAACAGGAAGTCTGGCGACGAAGCCTCCTGAAAACTGGCATGGAATGGCTGAGAGAAGTGTGGCTTTTTTTCCCCATAACAGCTGAATTTCTATCAGCAAAGACTTTCACCCTCCCGTTGCATGTTTCCTATAGCAGGAAAAGCTGGAGCTATTCTTGAAGAGGGATTTCTCTTTCTACACTCATTCCCTTCCCGTCTCCACCATCTTCCTGCACATCACCGTATCTCCTCCTCTGGGGATTCGGATCTGTGCAGAGTTTATTAAAACTGTAAAAAAAAACAAGATTCAAAAAGCATAAACCAGGCCGGGTTCATATTCCAAAAGAGTTGGATATGTTCTAACAAACAAGAAAGTGATCCGCAGTGATCCAAGGTCAAAAACCAAGCCCAAACAGGATCATAAAAAATGCATCAAAAGAACTGACCGGGAACGTCAAGTCTTGGTATTCTGTCAATCACACCGGTGAGACTTTCAGTGGAGCTCAGGCACTTCAGGTTATTGACTGGAGCTACAGAAATAAACGTGCTGCATACGGATGGGAATCTAAAGGAACGTAGTGATTTTGGCTCCTTGATAAATTCCACTGAAGTTTCTTGGAACTTCTGATGAGCGATAATACGAATTCCAATGCCAATTCCATTAATAAATCATTTGGAAGTGATTCATTTTTGATGCACCGTCAATGCAATTTAAAGGTCCCATGAAATTAAAATAGTAAGCTAGTGTGCTCCAAAAAAGTGACAAAATTTGCATTTAGAAGATTTAAAAATCCAAAGCTTGCAGTTTGTCATCAACATTTTTTAACATCACCTCATACTTCAGTTTCTCATCAAATCTTCCGACCAATCAAATGCTCTCTAGTATCTGACATGCCCTGCCTCCTTCTCATTTGCTTTTTATTTGATGTGCTTGAGATCAACCACTCCAAAGACTCCAGAATACACAAGACAACACTCCTATAGTGTTACGGTGGTAGTGACGATGACAACGGAGGCGAGGATCCAATTGCAGATTATTTATTAAAGTCAGTGTAGCGGCGGTCAATCAGGGGCAAACAGATGTATATAGGGAAATCCAAAATCGTGGTCGTAGAAAAGGCAGAGGGTCAACAAGGCTGATAGCAGGCAAGGATAACAAATAAACAAGACTAGGATTAAAAACACAGAATACAGGAACAAAGAAAACGCGTTGTATGTCACTATAACAGATAACAATACTGAGCAACGATGGTATGTGTGTGTGCTGCTTATGTAGTGTGTGTAATCAGTTTCAGACAGTCTTCCGGTGGTGTGTGTGTGCAATCAGTCGTGATCAGGAACAGGAGTGTGTGTGCTGCATGAATGGAGATGTAGTCCTTAACATGGCTGATTTGTAGTTCACGGAAGTATGTGTGTGAACCAGCGATCTCTGACAGTGGAGATCGCTGGTGATCGTGACATATAGTTTTGAATAGTTAAAAGTGTAACTGTCAATGTGCCGAATGAAGCCCCACCTACTAGAATGGTAGCCAATCATTATTCGATATAGACTGGTGTTTCTCTGGAGAAGCTCGTACAAGATGTGCGTTTTTACGACAGTTTCTGTGGTCAACAAACACAATGGAATCTCAGTGAATACTTGCTTCACAGTCATGAGAAATATATCCACATAAAGCTTGAAATCGGTACATTTAAATGAACCAATTACATTTGAAAACAAAAGTTTTTTGGTTTTGTAATATGTATGAAATGTACGCGAGGTACAGTCCGTCCCATTAAACACACATCACATGAGAGCAACAACTCAAACGCTCACAAACATGTAAACAAAGAGTCGCTGTCATTTCTGGAGAAGATTCGCCTCCAAGACCAAGTTGTGGATTACTTCAGAAGAGCAGCGCGATTAGATGAAGTGCTATTCAGAGAATGATAATGTGTAGAACGGCCAGAAATGAGGTTAGTGTCGTGATCTCGTTCTTTTCGAGAGCGTGCATTAGCTCAGACAACCTGAAAAAAATTACGATTTTGTTTGAGTCGAACGTTTAGAAAGGAAACTTATGAGACAGTTTATTTTATTGGTGGTTGCAAATACGTAAAGTAATCGTAATCTTGCCAAACAGTTTTGAATAATTGGATGTTTCCCCATTCAGACAGAATGCCCGAGGACACTGCCCGAGACTTGTTTGAAAGATGGCCGCTGGGTGAAATGACTTGCCTTAAAAGGACTTTGATTACGCTCACTGGCTGAGATGTGATAAAATGCTATTTGCTGTTTTTTAAAGGGGAGGAGTTACTCTATGTCCCGCCCTCTCATCATGTTTCAGTTAAAATTGTCAAACACCGAATAAAAATGCACATTTCAAAGCACCAATAATTTACTTGTAAACTAATCAAGTTTCATACTAACCACCTAAAGGGATAGTTCACCCCAAAATAAGAAAATTCTGTCATCATTTACTTGCCTGTAAATTTACATGTACAAATTTATCTACAAATACATATAATGTAATTTACTTTTCAAGTATGTTTGAATAAATTCATATACAGTACACACTAGGACTGCACGATATTAGAAAAAAATCATTTTGTAATGTTTAAATTTTCTGCGATATACACAGTATTGCGATATGAACAGAATTTCCCCCAATGATTTGAATGGCTCAATTTTTAGAAAGAATTCATCATTTTATATCGTTCAATGATTTCGTAGGACAGATAATCTGCACAAATCAAACAGAAATTATGTTCTGGAATGAGCCTAAAGCCCCGGTCAGATCACACGATTTTTCTTGTCGGTTACGAAAGTCACTATGTCAGATTATGCCATTTATTTTCTTGATAAAATCTCGACTTGTCGTGGGTAACAAATGTGCCAGATTTCATGTTCCTTCATGATTAGTCATACCGTGACGTCTACGAGCGTTATTTCCCAAAGCAGTCACGAGTGTTGCAATAACAACATTTCTTATCTCAATTTAACTGAATTCAGGTACAGAAACTAAATAATCAAATGTAAATAAACAATACAGCATAGTTGATTAAAAATAACAATTAATCTTTTTTAAAATGTTTTATTTCCTTATACACAAATGGTGTAAATACGCATTAAATCTCACAGTCATAGACCTTAAATACAAAGCAAACAAGCAAATGAAAAACTCACTCTATTAAGGTTAAACTTTACAATGTGTAATCCCAAACAAATTTACTAATGGATTAACAAACTAAAACTGAACTTAAACTAAATGTCACTACTGCAAATTTGCACACTGCATTATCGATGCTGAAACCATGTATTGTGCAGCCCTAACACACACGAGGACAAATAGTTAAAATCTCTTCTAATGAGTATTTGTTCCTCTCATCAATCTTTCTCCTTTCAGTAGCAGCTGACATGTAACAGTACAGATGTTTGATCTGAGAGTCTGTAGCACTACAAACTTAACCTTTGAGATGTACAGACTGAAAACGACGACATCAGTGAACCCTCTCGACAAGTTGAAAGATGGACTTCTTAACATCAAAGACAGACCCAGAGTTGTGAAAGATGTACACACGGCTAGTAACTCACACCTGATCTCCCTTAGGTAACATCAGCCACCAAGTCATCACAACAAAAATCTACAAAACAACTCGTTCTCATCTGATGTTTACAAAAATAAGAAGAGCCATACAAATATTAACCCCATCCTTCAGGGTGATTCAGCACATCTATTTCTGCCCCGTTACACATGATTTCATCAGACACATGCAAACACGTCCACAACCAAAAATAACACACAATCATGCAGACGTTGTGACATCCTACAGATGTTTACCCTGTTGTCATTACAAGCCCATGTACAGTACAAAGCGTTGTTTTAGTGAAGTAAAACACCATCTCAGTTTGAAAAGCTGAAATAAATGTGGACAAAAACATAAATGGATAGTTCGTTCAAAAATAAACATTTGCTCACTGTTTACTCACCCTCAAGTGACCTTTTATGAGCTTTTTGTTTCTGCTGAAGCTAAAAGAAGATATCATTTTAATGTTTTATCTATACATTGTAAAACACATTACAAAAATATACAAAAAAGACAACAAGAAAAAGTAACAATAAGCATAATAAAGAGTATTTTGAGCAAAAACAAAACAATAAATAAATAAAATAAATAATAAAATAAATTAATAAAAACACTAGTGCAATATTATGGTGCTTTCACACCTGTTTTGTTCTGAAACAGGGATTCACTTTGTTCTTGGTGCGGTTCGCTTTCACAAGGCAAAGTTTCTAAACGGACCAAAACAGCTAAAACAAGTCACGTGTGAGTAAACACTCCCCACGTTGGTCAGAGTTTCACGATTTATTTTGTCCCACTTAGCCGTCATGCATCCTTATTTTAATTTATGGCAATGAGCAACAACACATTATAAGCAGAAAGCTGCACTTTAATTTTGAATGGTGACACCCACAGACATCGTCACCAAGTATAAATCAGAGGTAGGACTTTCTCTTACAGAGCGCTCGGTAGGAATGACATCCTGCTCTACTTATAATTCTCTCTTCATATAGCCATATATATGCCTATTACATATCTGTAATACACTGTGATATAGCCGGGCTCAGATCATTTTGCTTTCTCACTACAATCGATCCACTCCAGAGTTTGTTTCAATCGAGCCTAGACCACCTCATTAAGGCGAACTTGGACCGATTGTTTTGGTGCGGATCCAAGCGCGATTGCTGAATTCACATATGCCAAACGAACCGCACTAACTGGGGAAACAAGACCCTTACATAAAGAATATAGGGCTACATGGATAAAGAAGATATTTTGAACAATGTTAAAAAATAGTAATCACTGACTACTATAAAAACAAAAGGTTACTTTAAATGTCAATAAACTGTTGATAGATGTTGATATTTGGTTGTTTTTAGGTTACATTGGAAAGTTAACCAAAAGCAACGTCTGTCTGATGTTGAACGTTGATGCCGGCCTGATGTTGGGTTCTGACATCAATCTGACTTTCATTTACAAACAAAATGCTACGTCCCATGACGTCATGTTGACGTCCTGTTGGGAGGGTTGTCAAAAGTATCAAATTCATTGTGTTAAAGAACGTGCTCAACAGCGCTCAAATTTTAGCATGTTAAAATTTCCTACCGACTGATTCCAAACTCCCCGTGTTGACGTGGGTTTCCTCCGGGTGCTCCGGTTTCCCTCACAAGTCCAAAGACATACGCTATAGGTGAATTGGGTAAGTTATATTGGCCCTAGTGTATTTGTATGTATGAGTGTGTATGGGTGCTTCCCAGTGATGGGTTGCAGCTGGAAGGGCATCCGCTGCGTAAAACACATGCTGGATAAGTTGGCGGTCATTCCACTGTGGTGACCCCAGATTAATAAAGGGACTAAGCTGACAAGAAAATTAACAAATGAATGATACCAAACTCAACCCTTTTGACAACCCTAGGGTGAATTACCCCGTTTTAATAGCAAAATAAAACAGCAAATCAATTTATCATTAATGAAACTGAAAAAATAGGACAGTCATCGACAGAAAATACAAGGAGGATATGCACCACAGTGAGTTTCACATTAACAGCTCTTAGTGTAAGAGATATTCCCATTAACACAAGGACTCGTCGTTCATCAACTACAAAACTTTACGCAAAAGCAGCCATCGCTCTGTTCTTTAAGTCACACCGCCACTCCATCAGTGCTTCACACCTGCGAGACGTTCATGCCACTGCAACTATACAGAACGTGATCTTCAATTAGCATAAGAATCCAGCACTCTGAATACTATTAATCACGTCTGCCAATCCTCGGCACTGCAATTACGCTTGTGCTGGTTATTTAGTGTGACTGGAAACCGTCAAGCCATTAGCATAGCAGACGAGCTTGCTCTGTAATTAGTTTACGACAATGAGACTCCACAAACCTCGAAACGGATCAATTTGAGTAATGTGTAATGTCATTAAGGGAAAACACGGGTTACTACGGGAAACCCATTTGCTTGTTTTTAAACAAGGCCTATTCATCATGGTAATTTTGTCATTGTTTCAGTTAAGGTGACATTATTTGCATCTGGCCTCCAAGCAGCACCTGTTTGACAATTAGCTCAAGAGCGTTCATTTAAACGGGAACTCGGGTCTAATGAGGAAAACTGATGAGCTTTCTGTCGCCAGTTACATCATTTGGATCATCAATAATAATATGCACAACGCTGACAAAGTGACATGGACTAAATAAAGAAAACTGACAACCACTGCTGCAAACTGGGGAACAAAACAGACCTAAATGGAGGGAATATTTAGTGGTCATCTCATTAAAAAGTTGGCGGTGAGGGAAAAGCCCTTTGCCAAGACCTGTTGGCTGGTTGTGTGTTACTGGACTGCATCTATTCAGACTTGGAAATGAAAAGGATGAGCTTGTTAGCACACATGAAAACAGCCACTAATGAAGAACGGTCCGAAGGGAAACATTAAACGGATAAAGCAGAAAATCTTGCTAAACGTGGTGGAACTGAGCTGATTGAGTGATCTAAGGGTGCGTCTCAATCAGCACCTTTGTGCACTAGTCAAGACACCAATCAGGGAGTCAGCCATTTTAATCACTGTCTCAATCGCAAAATACTTCCAGTGCACTGAAACATTAATTCCCTGAAAAGCTCACTATGCGCCCTTAACAAATGTTCGGTAGTGTAAAGCATTAATCATTTAACCTAAATCAACAATTGAGAGATTGTTTTCTTTAAAAAAAAATAAATAAATAAAATAAAAAATAAAAAACTGTTGTTTATTTATATTTAACATGAACAAACATATCTAGGGGCGCCACGGTGGCGCGTGAGTAGCACGTTCGCCTCACAGCAAGAAGGTCGCTGGTTTGATCCCCGGTTGGGGCAGGTCCCGGTTGGGCCAGTTGGCATTTCTGTGTGGAGTTTGCATGTTCTCCCCGTGGTTGCGTGGGTTTCCTCCGGGTGCTCCGGTTTCCCCCACAGTCCAAAGACATGCGGTACAGGTGAATTGGGTAAGCTAAATTGTCCATAGTGTATGTGTGTGAATGAGAATGTATGGATGTGTTTCCCAGAGATGGGTTGTGGCTGGAAGGGCATCCGCTGCGTAAAACAATTGCCGGATAAGTTGGCGGTTCATTCCGCTGTGGCGACCCCGGATTAATAAAGGGACTAAGCCGAAAAGAAAATGAATGAATGAATGAAACATATCTAGTCACGTTAACAATCTTAGCAAGCATTTATAATTGTTTAACCGTTAAAATTTGCTGCTACTTAAAACAATTTTGTTATTTAGCTATAATGAACTTCATTCATTCATTTTCCTTCGGCTTAACCACTTTATTAATCCGGGGTCACCACAGCGGAATGAACCGCCAACTCATCCAGCATATGTTTCACACAGCAGATGCCGTTCCAGATGCAACCCAGTACTGGGAAACACCCATACACTCTCACATGCACACACATACACACACTACGGCCAATTTAGTTTATTTAATCGACCTACTGTATAGCGCATGTGTTTGGACTGAGGGGGAAACTTAAGCATCCAGAAGAAACCCATAGCAACATAGGGAGAACATGCAAACTCCACACAGAAATGGCAACTGGCCCAGCTGGGACTCGAACCAGCGACCTTCTTGCTGTGAGATGACAGTGCCAACCACTGAGCCACCATGTCGCCCAATAATGTACTTTTAACAATGTAATAAAATGAATATATGAAAAATAATAACCTACTGATCTTTGACCTAGGTAGGTAGGGAGCTAATTGAGACAGGACCTGAATTTTACTTTGACATCAAGTATAGTGACTCATCTTGAGTAATGACACCAATTTACAAGCTCTTGATTTGATTCAGATTCTATATAGATTGTTTTGTATTTAACAATTGACAGGAGCAGAGAGCAAATTCTGGCATAAAGCATCAGTCTAGTGTTGAAAGTGAGCGAGGGAAGATTAAAGTATTTATTCATTGATTCATTCATTTTCTTTTCGACTTAGTCCCTTCATTAATCCGGGGTCGCCACAGCGGAATGAACTGCCAACTTATCCAGCATTTGTTTTGTGCAGCGGATGCCCTTCCAGCTGCAACCCATCTCTGGGAAACATCCATACATTCTCATTCACACACATACACTACGGACCCAAGCTTACCCAATTCACCTGTACCGCATATCTTTGGACTGTGAGGGAAACCGGAGCACCTGGAGGAAACCCACGCGAACACAGGGAGAACATGCAAACTCCAATTAAAGTATTTAATATATGACAAATGTGCTGTGATTTTGTCAACAAATTTCACCATTTTTTTATTGAAAATATGGTATCATTTACATTCTATTGCTATCCCTGTCTGAATGTGGTGAGACAAGAAATATTTGAGGTTTTGATAAATGAAACACAAATAAAAGTTCATATAAGATTGAATTTAAAAAATAAAATCTAAATAATTACTTCCCACCTAAAATTAGACCTTCACAGATCGGTCCTCAATGTTGACGACAGAGTTACATGTTTGTTTTTGTGATACAAATACGGAACATTTTTTATATAAGAAAAGCTCTCTCAGTAAATTTTACAATCTACAAACAGAACCCTTCCAGCTGGTACATAATAATATTAAAGGTTAAAATTAACAACAGAGAGTCATCAACAACAGATAAGTTATTTATCATAAGACATATTAATCAACAAGTAAATAAAACACCCGAACTGCACATAAGGTATAGCTTTCTAATGATAGAATTAAGCTCTGCCTCAATTTGTTGCAATTTAGACATGTTTTATGACAGATTCATAGCAATATTTGTTCCAGTAACGTTATCTATGCACAAAGATTATCGTTATAACTTGTAATTATGTTTTAAGCTAATTTTAAACATGTTTTTAAGACAGATAAATGTACATACGTGAAGACATGACTCACAGCTAAAATTATATTGTCATGTACATTCAGGGGTACCGCTAAGGGGGGGGAAATTAGGACGATTCTAAGGGCCCATGCACTCTAGGGGCCCACAGAGATCTGCTTTATAATTAATAACAGCACTATAATGTAATATAAATGATGAATGTATCTCTAAATTACAACTAAAACAATTTATTAGAAATGAAAAATAAAAATACAGCTTATATCTGCTCCTCGTGTCTGTCACTGTCAAATTGCACCCCCCCTCATTTCACTGTATGGTTCAGTCCGTCAGCATCGGGAAGAGAGTTGAGTGCGATCGTCAGGTAAACTGTCAAAGCAGTGATGTCCTCGAGGTTAACATCAGCTGCGACCCAAATCTCAAACTTATGCACTATTCTATGCCGTTTAGTAGTATAAATAGTGTAAGTAGTGCGTCCACACTGAAAACTCTAACAATAATAAGTGCACTTTAATCACCCGGATGATGCACTCAGCATCATTTATGGGTCTCGGCTTATTTATGGGTCTCATTGTAATATAATTTTGTCTCTTATTGATTTTTGTCACTGTTCCAGTGTATTGCACATTGTATGAGACACTATTGCAGTACAGTTATTTAAATAGTTACACACTGGTGTTTGTGTGTTTAGAAATGTACAATTTTCAATGAATATTTGATTTCTGTCCCTGTTTTTGTACTACATTTACATTTGAACAATAAATCATCTGCTAGCTACAGTTATGGCCGTTCTCTTACTAAATACTGATGAAAAGTGGACAAAATCAATAATAAAATGCATAGGTCAGTATAACTACATTGCAGACAAAGAGTTTGAATAGCTAGCTTGGTAGTAGGGGGCCCATCCTCATATTTTTTCATGGGGCCCAAAATTGCTAGCAGCGCCCCTGTGTACATTATATTTAGCAAAACTCGTCTCTGTAGAGTAACTTTGCTAGTTTAAATTAACAAATAGACACTGAATGGCTTTCCTGGGGTACATGTAATTGTTTACAACTGTTTGAAATCTTTTCGCGATTCAGACGATAATAAAACAAATCAGTGTCATACATAACAATTCAATAAGTTTACAGCTTATTTTAACATACCTTTTCCATGTTCTTTTCTTCACTTCATGCTTTTTTAACTAGCACACTGAACGAGATTATCCTCTCAAGCGCTCGGTCAGTCAGCCCTGCCGTAGTGCCGTTAACTTGACCAGTCTGTCAGGTCATATTGAAGAGCGCCAAAACACATTTAATAATGTGAATCGTCAATCAATCCATACCAAATACAACACTAAACTGTCGAAATCCATACCTATTTTATGTTCTCCTGAAATGGGCTAGCTCTATTAGACTAGCCCAACCTTTTGACCTGGGCAACAAAAGACCTAGGAAGTGTTTCACCTCTCTTTTAAAAGACTTTGAAAACGCGAGTGCTGTTAAATCAAGCGGCCCACGAAGGCACTGACCTTGCTAAAATGTTAATTATGAGAAAATTACTATGGCGGAGACGAGGGAACCTTTATCCGCAGCTTTTCTGAACCCCCTGTCTTTAATCAGGTGTTCCCGCCGGCCGCGAGAGCCTCGTCTGCGCCTTAACATCCATTTTGGGGATTTTTTCAGGTTGAAGGGGTTTTACTGTCTCGTAATTGCACAGCTTTTGATTGCAAATAGGTGTAAAATTATATGTTTACCTTAATTGCCTATTAACGGTCCAGTCCCAGTGATAAAACTCGACGCAAGCACAAAGTTTAGTGAGATGTTCAGCCCGCAACGCTTTCGGCTTTTTACGAGCGATTGTGATCACATTGAGGGAGATCCGGAAAAACAAACACTGCGACAGCAATAGCAGCAAAACACCTCTCAGACCTGTGTTTATGATGCTTTACCTGGAAAAAGAAGATGAAAAATACACGTAGAGCATAATATAATATAATATAATATAATATAATATGATATAATATAATATAATATAATATAATATAATATAATATAATATAAT
>CAIGQQ010002949.1:479572-498331 GCA_903798035.1 Danio albolineatus
GTGTGTGTGTGTGTGTGTGTGTGTGTGTGTGTGTGTGTGTGTGTGTGTGGTCACGTGATGTGTGTTCAGCAGTATAGTGTGTATGGAGAGCTGTTCAGAAATGCAAGATGAAACACCAGTCTGGATGTGAATCATATTCATTCTAAAATGCCAGGTTAAACATAAAACGTATTGGTGTAAACGGAGAATAAGTGTATATTTTTTGCAAACAGGGTGCTGCTGCAATGGGGGCAGGGCGGAGGATTGTGATGCCGGCTCAGCAACGTGATGTCTATCAACCATCGGCGATGAATGATGGCATTGTATTTTGACCCAACCCTAGTGGTGTGCCTCCAGGAAGAGGGTTAGGAAAAACTGACTCACAGTACTTTAAAACCCTTACTAATTATTAGAAATTATTAAATAGTCATTATTTTTACTAATTATATCTGAAAACTTAAGAAACAAAGAAAAAAGTATTTGTTTTATTATTAAAATGTTTAAATATATTTTGCAGCTTAGGTCAATATTGTGATAATACAGTATATCCTGAGAAAAGCTTCAGCAATTATCTCAACAAGAAAAATTGATAGTCATCATAAGCCTATTTGTAACATGCATAATGGAAGAAAAAAATTGCAATAAAAACTCCAGAACTAACCTAAAAGCCATAAAGGAATAGAGAGAGTTTAAAGAAAGCAGACTAAGGCTGCTAATGTAAAATCAATCATGTTAGGGTATTTTAATTGTTACTTAAAAAGAGTTTTTATTGCCCAGAGCGCACAGGCAATCGTATTGATTCGGCGAACAAACACTTTAAAAGCCTTATTAGTCCAGCAAACAGATTACTTTTCACTATATAGTCCATTCATGGATGAACCCATTTATGAGGTTATCATTTATGCTTAATGCTACTGTGCTTTCACTGAACAGCACCATCTTCAACAGCGGTCAGCCTCAGCTCTAGTTTTTTCCCCAGAATTGGAGAGCAACAGCGCCACCTTGTGCATTAAATACACATTTTTGATTTTTACACAAGAAACGAACAACAAAAAGCTGCAAAAGCTCCATAGCTATTGCATATAAAATCAATTAATTAAAGATTCTTTGGAAAACTCTGAACCATTTTGGGGCTCTCAAAATCACAACTTTTCTGGAGCTCTGTTATTGCCATGTACAAAATATCCAGGAAAAAAGGGGTTAAAACAGTTATGTCAGGTGTATTATTTATATTTACCGAGTTACTGGAAGCTTGGATTGAGGACATCTTAGAGCAGTGGTTCTCAAACTGTGGTACATGTACCACTAGTGGTACGCAAGTTTCCTTCTAGTGGTACTCGGAGGAATCGCTGAATAATAAAAGTTAAAGAATGAACACAATTTTAACCCTAGTAAGCAGATCTAATTTCTGATTTAAATATGTAAATCCAATTCATATATTCAAAGTTAATGTTTAGATTTAAAGACATACCAATAAGTCATATATACATGCAACATATAGTTCAAAAAGAGTATATATATGAATATGATGCCATATAGTCTATATTTATGAGGTCCAAGGAACTTGACGAATAGGTTACTTTATGGCAATACTTTTTTGTTTTCTTTTTACTTTTTAAGTACAGTGCCATTTTTAATTAACTTTAAAAGCACATTTTTAACTTTAAAAGCACAGTACAATGTTAATGTACAAAGTATTTAGAATGTTTATAGTGGCTGACAGTAAAGATATTCGTAATAATAATAATTAATCTGCCACGTTTTTGAACTGTTTAGTGCTGTAGCTTCCTAATTAGGCCTACTGTATTTCAATACTGGTCATTATGGTGGTACTTGGAGAGGGATTTTTTTCTGAGGTGGTACTTGGTGGAAAAAAGTTTGAGAACCACTGTCTTAGAGGTATTCTAATAATTTAAAGGGGAACCATTATAGAAATTAGCTCAATATATGATCACTATTAGACTTAGCTTTTCACAATTGCTAGTCAAAGGCATGTATTAGATGCCAATTCAAAAAAAAAAAAAAAGCATCTGATTTGGACACTTTTTTGAGTTTAATAAAAGCCAGTAATATTTTGGCCAATCCTCCGAAAAGAAATATTATATACAGCAAAAATGTGTCCACTTTAAAGCAGTACAGGACATTTGACACCAAATCTTAAAACAATAACAGGATTTATCACTGAAAAGGAAAATTTAAAAAATACTTTCCCATAGAAATGTCTGAGCTAAAACATTTTCTGCTGACATAGCCTAACTACAAATATTACACTAACTATTACAGTAACCGACGCTAATACAAAACAAAAACTGTTATTTCCTGTGTAGGCTACAAATACCTCTTAGTAGTGTATTAATAATAAGATTGGTCGAAGTTAAAAACAATAACAAACCTGCTATATCTTGTTAAGTTGTGATAATTATTATTTTTGTGTTTAAAATGATTATAAAACACAGTATTGACTAGCAATTTAGCCTAGCCTTTTGATAGTGTGTTAAAACTAGGTTGAGTTGACATTCTCTTAATTCAAATTCATTTAAAACTATTCTACACTTTAACTTATGTGTAGTAATTGTAAATTAAAACGCAGTTGTCTTCTTGGGACTTAAACTCACCTCATTATTGATCTGTCCTCGTCGCTTCACTGAGTTTAAGCCGTCTTGATGAACCCGCGCGTTTGGATTAATGGCGTGTGCGTATTCTGTCACCTGAGGCAAATTTTTGGGACATATTAGAGTACAATACTAGATAATACAAGCAAAAGTACACTAACGCAAACACAAAAGCAGTTGTCTTCTTTGCACTCAAACTCACCTCATTATCCACCTGTCCTGATTAACCGCGCTTTTGAATTAATCGCGCATGCGTGTTCTGACGCCTAACCTGAGGCGAATTTTAAGGAGCATATTAGTGTATGGTACTACTAAATAACACACGCAGGACGACACTAACGCAAAGGGAAGGTGAGAATTTTTGCCAACGAATCTCAAACATGTTTATATCTATTACATTTATCTAATAAACAGATCCAGAAGTATTTGTATAGTGTAATTAAATGTTCGAAATATATCAGCCCAGCAAATAAATCCCCATTTGGTGATTTTATTGTTAAAAGACTTATATGTAGGGCCAGACGGAATCTGCAGACATTTTTTGCAGAGTATTTTGTTAAAAATCTGCAGATTTATGCGGAATGATTTTGGGAGTTTCATAAGTAAAAACTTAATATATGAAATAAAAAGTAATACCTTTTTAACTTTTATTTAATGTTTACAATGCAAATCTAAATAGATTCACTTTATTTGGTAAACAAAGCAAGTCTCTCATATAAAATCTCTACTTAAAGACAGAAAATAGCTTTACAAACTGCATTGTAAATAAATCATAGGCTATGAATATTTTCATATTACTCAGAAATATTACTGAAATTAATTTAAAAACTCAATAAATATAAATTTACACACATTTACCCAAGTAAATAAACAGAATCAATGATGGGCTAAAAATCTGCAGAAATCTGCGCACGCAGATTCCGTGTGGCCCTACTTATATGTATATGCTGAAAATAACCAAGCTTGTATTTAAAACCAAATATTTCAAATCTTATTATGAATTTTCAAAAAAAACTCTAACAAGACCTGAATTGAAACAATACTCAGATGCGAATAAATTACAAGATAAATGAGAGGGGGGAAATAAAAGACAGATGAGGAAACAGACAGAAGGGTGTTGTTGAAAATATTAATATCGAGGAACAGGTGGATCATTAAGAATCTGAAAGAAATGACCTGAAGTGCACTAATATAAAGTGGCTTTTTTTCGATTCTTCCACTACCCTTCAAATATAAATCCTCCTCTTATAAACCTTTAACTTCTTTTATTGTTTATTTCCACCTCATCGATGGCTTTCATCTTTCATTTTTGATCTTTTCCCTGAGAGGATTTCCCTCTAGATCCTTATTCCATCTTATAATGCCAAACTTTGCACTACTGCTAAATACGTATACCACATCCAACATACAAGCCACAAGTAGGCATGGGCCGGTATAAGATTCTGACGGTATGATAACCTTAGATAAAAATATCACGGTTTCACGGTAAGACGGTATTGCGTTTACTGCTCTAAAATATGCTCTTTTTAAACTTCTGGGTGAAAAACCAAACCTTTTTCCCCTTTGAACACATTAGATTTTATTTTGAGAAACATTTAAAATATTTTGGGGCAGTAAACATGTCAGGCTAAATAATTCAAGTGAATCCTCGTCTTCATTTGTTTCAAAAACACAGATGTCTTTACAATATACACCTAAACAAAAAACACACAAAATGTAAATAAAACATATCACCCATATCTTAGGAACGGTGTAGCAGAAAATTTTGGCAGTATGAAAACCTTGACTTTTCCATACCTTGAAAACGGTTATCGTCCCATGCCTAGCCACAAGGCATTACATTTACTCAGAGGAAACATACAGAGCAGCATTTATAAAAACCACATTTATTAGTCACTTTCCAATGGAGGGTACAGAGACAATACAATACTGAAAACACTAATAATGAGGGGGGCAAAGACTGCAAATTAAACTGATACAAGCAAATGGAATGTGGTACAAAAAAATTTGATGTAGCCATAAATACAAAACATATCCGACAGCACAGCCGTAGTTCCATTATATAACTAAAAGAGAGACCTACTTTACAACTCTACACTCAAGCTACTTGTGAGGCGAGGATCAGTGCTGCAAATCCACAGTACATGAGTGGGACCCGTAACAATCAATGCAGTATTGCTGTACTGAAGGTCCTCGCCGAGTGAGGTGTGCGTGACGCCTGCCTGCTCACAATTTCAGCTTTTTCTTGCGGCCACGTCCGTCAGGGGTCCCGTCCTGCTTGCGTTTCTGAGCCTTCAGGGAACAGAGGGTGTTATTAATTACTACTCTTAAACATATGAAGTTTAATAGGGCCAGCATTACTCATCCTTTATCGATATTTTATTATGGTGACTGTCGATATTTATAATAGGCAGGGTGTTCTAGGTTTGTTGGGGAGGGTTTTTAAATATTTTCGTGCCAAGTACAAATGTCATTATTTATACAGGGAGTGGATTTTATTTGACTTTATTATTATTTTTCTTAAATATTGTCAGCATTTGCTGTGATCAAGCTCACCGAAGATGTGCGAGGTCCTCTCTTCTTCTTCTCTGCTTTCTCTCGCTCTTCCAGCTCCATGTTTTCACGTTCGATGAGTGTGATCAGTGTGTTGCATCTCCTCTGCAGCTCCTGCGGTTACAAAAACAGACACAAACATATTAGGATGTTCCTAAGAAATGAAAGTTAGCATCATTTTGTACTTTAATTAGACTGCAATATTCCATAAATGTGCTCAATTAAGGAGGATAGTTCACCCAAAAAACCTGCACTATTTGTGATATTACTGAACTACTTCTCATTGTGTACCGTATTCTAAAAAAAACTTTCATACATTCAATGACTTTCGACTCAACATTTGGTTTTGTTTGTGGATTATGTAATTTACTTTGCAAAAAAATGAATGCCATCTTACACATTGCCAAAACTAGAGGTTATGAAAAAAGACAAAGAAAACAAACCACTCTAATCAAGTGCAAAAATTAACAATTGTCTTGTAAAAAGTTCCTGCTTCAACTAATTAATAAATATACATATATAAAAGTCTTATAGATTATGCAACTTTAACACTAGAACTACCAGTTATGTAACTACTTGAATTACCATAGCTTTCTCACATAAAATGTCATGATCACATCATATTTACATTCAAAGCTTCTACTGACATATTAAAATTAAGATTTAAATGTCTGTTGTCATATTTAATTAAATCATCACCCTAAAAATATTATATTTTTAGTAATAAAGGCTTGTAAATGTATGGTTGGGTCGTTCTAAACCACCTGCGAATGTACACATATCACTTTTAGATGTGGAGCAGGGGAGAAGGCTTCTTGCTGTTTTGAAAGACATACCTGAAGTAAAGTTTTTGTTAGCAGGAAGTTGCTAGGCAACAGAGACATGCATATTGTAGTCACGGCGTAAAGTAGCAGACAACGAAAGGTATGTTTGTTTTTAAAGGTAGAAATAGGCATAGCTCTTGTGGTTTGTCATTTTTAAAATGTGAGAAGAAATATATATATATACAGAAATATTCGTTTTGGGTTTTTCAACATTTCTTAAATTTCAAAATGCTCAAAATTACTGCATCAGTAGTTCTAGTGTTAAGTAAATGTAAATAATAATAAATAATGTAAATAAATTTATTCCAGCTTTGAGCAGCATTAAACAGTTTGTGTAAATAGATTGCATTTATAGTCCATAGTTTTCTCAGAAGTAACCAGTTGAATACAGAAACAATAAATAAGGGAATTTTTATAATTGGCTTTTTTTTTTAAATGGCACAATACAAACAAAAACGAATTTTTCTGATTCAGCTGTAATTATGAATCTCACCATGGCTGTGCGAGACTTGAGGAACCAGTCGAAGCGGAACTGTGGGGAGTTGCGTATGCACTGGCGCAGCTCATCGTAAACGCTCTCCTTGTCGAAGCCCAGTTTGTGCAGCATGCAGATGAGAAAGCGATCCTCCTCCTCCGTGTAGTTTTTCCCTTTGTTTGTGCCGTACGAGATCCTGAGCTGATGGAACGGTGCCTTGTAGCGACCAATCTGGAGAGAGCAAACACAAATAAGTACACAAATAAAGAAATTATGCCATTCAATTTAATGACAAAGCCTTTATCCCTTTTTAAAATCCCATAAGGAATGGTTCACCCAAAAAAGAAAAACAGCCATTGACTTGAATAGTAAAAACAAATGTCAGAAGCCATTTCTTTTTTTTTTTTTACATTCTTCAAAATATCTTACTTTGTGTTCAACAGAAAAAGAAAGATTAATTAAAGCTTAGAACCCCTTGAGTGTGAGCAAATAGTGAGGAAATGTTCCTTTTGGGGTGAACTGTCCCTTTAATACCGTAGCAAATGTCAAAGTAATGAATTGATTTTTAGCACCACCTGCTGTAATTTCAATTAAATTACAGCACCACGCATGTTAATTACCACAGTACACTTGCATTACAAAATTCCCATGTCTACTGAATTAGGAATTAAATTTAATATATATGATGTGTGTTTATTGTAAGTGCATTTATACATATCATTTATATGCAAGTGTATTTTGTATTATTATGCTTGGTTTCAATTTAAGTGTGACTAGCATTGTCAAATGTCTACAGATTTTATTTAAAAAAAAAGCCATTCTTGGCTAATTTTGCCACATTTTATAGTTGATTTAATGTTGGTTAATGTGCATTATCCCATGTAAACAAATAAACTAAATGCTAAATTTCTTTTTTCTAATTGCCCAGTTGGGCCAGTGGAAAAGATTTTCACTTGCCCCATCAAAAATAATACTTGTTATTTCTTAGCCACTTATTTTAAACAATGTGCCAAAACAAGCAAATCCTAGTAGCATACAAACAAATCTTTCTTTAAAAAACTATCAGCGCCAGTGTCCTAACCATATATGATCTGTGTGTCATATGGAGAATGTTTAAACTAATGATATTGTAAGAAATATAATTAAACCATATTGATGAATCGAGTTATAAATAGTTTTGTTAAAAGTTTTGAGATGGATTGTTGATGGTTGGATGGGGTGTTGATCTGACTGGGTAGCTTTGTATTGACAGGAAAATGAAGAGCTATTTCAAATGATTTAAGGCCAACAACATTTCAGTTAAAGCCCTGAAAATTTGTTTTGGAAGTTTAAGACCGTTAAAACCCCCATTGACACGCTGGTCTAGACAGAAGTGCCGCTCACTTTTGAGTCGAGTGCTTTCTTGATGCTGATCCTCCTCTGGATTCTGGCCTCTCCTCTCTCGATCTGAGCCATGATCTTCTCGATGTCCTGCAACTCATTGCAGCGCTCCCAGAACACAGCTGCACACAAACACAACACATCTCCTTTGAAAGCAAGTTCCCATTAAAGTGTAATCTATAATTTGAAATAAAGTGAGAGAAAAGCTTAGCAGTAAGATGGTGTAAAACTCATTGGCGTACCAGAATATTCCATGACCTCCTCTGGGGTTTTGCCCTCAACCTCCCGAGCGATGTTTTCAATGTCATCTCGTCCCCACTTCTCATTGGCCTTGATGAACTGGTTAAAGTCACGCTTGGTCCAGATAGTAAAACCCTGGATGTAGAGGAAATATTGACATCAGGCACTACATGAACATCATCCAGCGGGACGCCGGAGGTCAAAATATTTGATAGCACAGGATTAAAAAAAAAAAAAAAAAAAAAAAAAAAGTTTAATGTTAATGCTGAGGGATTAATTATGCTAAAAAATAAAAAGCAGTGTGTCAGTATGAGAGGATGGTGGAGTACACTCCACTGGCCTCTCATGTGTATATATATTCCCCATTGGGGTGTACCTGTGAGAGTAGGTTCTCCTTCTCCTCCAGCTCTTCCTCATTAAGTGGTTCAGCTTCGTCAATCTTGGCCTGCTCCTCTTTCTGCATTTCAGCAGAGTTGGGCAGATCAGGGTTTCTTGGCACCTGTTTGAACAGTGAGATCAGGCATTAGGAACTTCAGGATAATAATTCCTTTTTTTTAATTCCTATCTTTCTGGGTACTCAAAACGCTCCACAGATTTTAACTCATTAATTTTTTAAAAATAACTGTTTCTTTAGAGGGTTCGTAATGTTATAATTAGATTTTGGCTAGAAGCATATATATTTAGCATCAACTGCTTTAAATTGAAGCAACGTTAAAGCAATCACCGACAATAGCCTCATAGCAACATCCTAGAAACTAACAAAAACACCATAACAACTGCCTAAAAACAAATAACACAATAAAATACATATAGAACACCTTAAGTCTGGTTTATACTTCTGCTTCGAGTGATCGCCATGACCCACGGCGAATACAACACCCATTGTTGTGCACTTATACTTCTGTGCGCTGTATACGCTGCTCTGCAACAACTTCCGAAACGCCAGCTGGCAGTGAGGTGTTTATGTTCTGCTGTGTCAAGTTTCTTCGCTGGTGTTTTGTTTATTCTGAACGCTACCTTAAATGTACAAGTGGTTCAAACTCGCTCATTTTGAGGCGGCAACCGGCGGACATGCAACAACTTTATTCATAAGGTAAACCCAAAGTAACAGTTTCCATCTAGAGATCCTTCACAGGACTCCAAACTTGTAAACACTCGCTCTATCGGGCTCGTGCCACTCTCACCCCCGTCCACACTCATAAGGTCGATAAGCCAACCAATCACAGGGCTTGTGCTACGTGTCATTTCGACGTGTAGTTTTTTTTTTTTGAGAGGCACGCAATGGCCACGGCGACCACACGCAGGATGCGCCAGAGCATACGCATGTGCTTGACGCAGAAGTCTAAATCAGCCTTTAGCAACCATCCAGAACACTCCATCAACTGCCTACTTTTCAATATTAACTCGTGCTGTGAATTTTGGAAGTGACTTATGTTTTGTTTTAGTAGGTCTTTACAGTGGAGCTGTGCATATTAGCACAACCAGTACTGGTAACTAACTAACTAGCTTACATATCAACATCATAGCAAAACCCTACATATTGCCTAAATCAAAACAACACAATAGAAACCAAAAACAACTCCTCAGCAACCACCAAGAACATCCTAGCAACTGCATTTGTTAACTTTAACTAGTGTTATGATTTTGAAAGTGAATCCTAGGCTGTTTTAGTCAATATTTAAAAACAATAAATTAACAATATTGTGGAATTTAGCATATTTAATACAATACTGCATTATCCCTGTTCAATAAACTTACTTTAATTAAATTTCACAGCTTCACTGCATTAAAGTCAAGAAAATGTTGAAGCAATCTAATCGTTCTATTATTTTTTTAACTAAATATTTTATTCTAGTAAAATGTACATGTAAAGGATAGTATAATGGTAACTATATTAATATATTACATAAAATTACAAATTATCTATCAATTATCAGACATATCAAATAGATACTATTCATTAAGTTGTTACCCTTCTTTTAGCCTCCTTTTTGGATCAATTAAAGCTCTTTCTACATTATTTTTCCTTCTCATTCAGTATTTGTTGATGTTAGTAAAGATAAAAAACATGAAAAAAACTTTTGTATTACATAAGGGGGGGAATAACTGATGACAAAATGTCCTAAAGTACATAAACAAAATTTAAAAAAATTAAACACACAAATAAAGTATATATACCTTATAGCCAATGGTCTTCCTGTAATACAGGATCTCCTTCTCTAGCAGCTCAAAGAGCCGAGGTGGAAAGAACTGAAAGTCCTGAACATTGGGCTGTTTGGGAGGTCGGGGAGCCTGAGGAGATCAGATAGAGAAAGAGTTCATTAAGACAGCTCTGGGGAAGAGGTTTCCAATTGAAATTCTGATTATAGTCAACGATGGGTTAAAGGGCTAATAATACCTTTGGAGCTTTGGGCTCGCTGACGCGGAGGGCTTCTCGAAAGTAAGCATCTACAGCGTAGTTGGCCTTACGCTCTCTCTTGGGTGGCTCAATCCAGTTATTGACGACCTGAGGAGGAGAGAAGTTCAGATCGCTTACTAACATTGAAAACCAAGACTATAATAACAAGCAATTGGAGTGATTTACATTGCGTTACCTTCTTCTTTTCTCTGTAATCTTCACCCTCGAAGTTGTACACGCTGTTCTCTGTGTCCATGGTGAAGTTTCTCAGAGAGCCTTCTCCAAGATTGGCCATCTTCTCCTTCATCTCCATGGTCTAAAACAAACATTGTAAATAGAGTCCCGATTAAATCACTGAATATTTTTGAGTTTTATAGTCATGTGATGCAATATCCCTAGATCTGAGGCTTACCTTCTTCTCTCCCCTCTCCAAAATGCCATCAATATCTTCATCTGTGATCTCGCTCTCTTTAGAGGCAAACACATGAGTGGCACCGTGTCGAATGATGGAAAGCATCTCGTCTTTGCCCAGTTTGTTCATGCTCGGATCAACCAGTCTGCCTGTAAAATTAATATAAACAAATTATTATAAAAACACAGAGCAGTTATTTATATTACAATATATGAAAAATAATCAAAGCAATGTTCAGGGTTCTTAAACCTTTTACAAACACAAATATTGACCACTTTTCAAGCACTTTCCAGGTACATTTTCAAATGTATGTGCCAAAGTACATTTTTAAACTTGACATTATATCAGATGCTATTTGTTGCTGTGTTCTGTAGTTTAGTATTCTAAAGAACAATTTTGATGGCATGTTTGCTCCATGTTTTTCTCTTAAATGTCATTTATTTGCATATTAAAGGCACATGTGCAGAGTCCAGAGTATCATACGCATAAATACAAAGCATGGCAATAAAATAATGCAATAAGCATTCATTTAAAACCACAACATTTGGTAACACTTTAGTTTAAGTAACAAACCATACTATTTATTACTGGAAAACACCCATACATACAACCATACACTTATACACTACGTCCAATTTAGTTCATCCAATTCACCTATAGCACGTGTTTGGACTATGGGGGAAACCGAAGCACCCAGAGGAAACCCACACCAACACAGGGAGAACATGCAAACTCCACACAGAAATGCCAACTGGCTGAGATGGCACTCGAACCAGTGACCTTCTTGCTGTGACGCGATAGTGCTAGCCACTGAGCCGTCCTAAATGCCTTTTATTAATACGTTAACCATTTATTATCACTTATAAAATGTGATCTTATTTTACATCCCTTATCCCAATACCTAAACCCAACTAATACCTTACTAATTATTAAGCAGCAGCTATTTAGTAGTTTGAGCTAAAAGTCTTAGTTTAGTAATGGTTTGTTAATGATCAGTTATTACCATGAATTGTGCATTAAAGTGTGACCCAACATTTTAATTATTGTCGGCATCTAATTTAGTTCAGAAAAGTGATTGTATAAAGAAATAGAAATCTTATTAAATTCTAGTGAAGGGTCTACTTATTCATACTTATCTATTTCGATCAAAAAGATTCTCTCTTTTTTAAATAGTTCATAATTATTACATATGTACAGTAAGATAAATGGTTGCAAAAGCAACACAAATTCGATTTTCAAGTGGTTTCAAGCACTTTATCCAAAATCAAAGCACCAAAATCAAAGCTTCCAAACACAACACACAAATTCAAGCATTTTACAAGGATTTTTTAGCATCCATACAAATACTTAACGACAAAAAGTAGTTGTGTGAATCTGCAAATAGCTCAATTTTAATTAGAACTAAGCTTCTACAGTTATTTAAATATAATTCATGCATAAAACTAATAATTGTTGTATTAAAAGGGGACACTTTACAATAAGGTCATATTAGTTAATTTACAATCATGAACAATGAACATTACATTTATTCTATCATGTCTGTTAATTTTAGTGCATGAAAATAAAGTTGCTTATTGTTAGTTCATGTTAACATAAAAAATTTGGATGTCAACTATGATTAGTAAACGCTGTACAAGTATTGTCTCAATATCATTATTAGTTCATGACAGTAAATGAATTAACTAACATCAACTACTGAAGCCTTTTTGTAAAGTAGGGGTGTACCAGATCACGGTTGACCATGAATTGTGCAGATCACAACCCATGGTTCAGAACACTCGTGACCCACAGATTAAGAATTTTTTTTTTAACTTTAAATTGATCCTAAATTTGTAACTATCGCAGAGATTTTTCATAGATTTCACATGTATGCAAGCATTCAGGATTTTCTGTAAAATATAATGATGACCGTAAAAGTTGTGGTGGGTTATTCGGGATGTGGTGGGTTTCTTAGGTTATTAAAGGTGTTTTCTGTCACTACTTGATTAGCCTGCATTAATGCATTCAGTGTAAGCTTTATGATTCAGTCTTTAGTCTTTTGAGTTACAGTCAAATAACACAGAAGTACAGGCATAACAGTTTAGTTTAGATAAAACCACTGATGTTTATGGTAAAGATTACTACTATTACAACTAGCCATCAAAAATATGCCACTGAATAATTCATCCAGCAATGAAATATGAAGCTTTGAGTAAATAATTGGATCATTTATTGAAAATGAGACTAAAAATGAATATGAATTGTACAAATTATAGTGTTAGATTTATACATTTAGCATTATCAGCAACAGTAGTAGTATTTTTCACAGTAGTAAATATTTTACAATTTATTTTTATTCAACTGATTATTTCTTCATTTTTTTTTTTTTTATAAAATTACAGGTAAATTGTTTCCATATAAAATATAAGCAAAATATTTTTAAAAAAGTAATAGTAATAATGAATGTATCATTTTAAAAGTAATTACAAAGCAGCTAAATGTTTGACATCTTACCTTGTTGAATAACAATAGAGTCCAAGCGGAGCTTCATTTCTGCACGCTCCACAATTCTTTCCTCAACCGTATTGTCGGTGATAAAGCGGAAAACCCGCACTTGTTTCTTCTGACCAATCCTGTGAGCACGATCCTGAACAGACGGAATCAAAGAGAGAAAAACATTTAAATAAACCAACAGGTCTGGAGAAAACAGAAGCAATATGCTACACATGATTCCGAACATAAAAGGCAAATCAATAAAGCTGAAGAAAGGTCAGAATGCATCCAGACCATAGCCTGAAGATCCACTTGAGGATTCCAGTCCGAGTCGTAGATGATGACCACATCGGCGGTGGCCAGATTGATGCCGAGTCCTCCTGCTCTGGTGCTCAACATGAACAGAAACTTGGAGCTGTTGGGCTCGTTGAAGGCATTGATGGAAATCTGAGGAGAATAGAAGAATGTCAGACTTTACACTCAAAAAAGAATTTATAAAAGACACAATTTATGCAATTTAGCACTTAACGTTTACTTCTAGCACTTTACAGCATGAACCATAGAAACTAAACTTCCAAAAACATATATACTAAAGTCTCCAAAGAAAATTCAAGCTTTACATAGATATTTTTCTCATTTGCATAGATTCCAGTATGTTTATTGACCCCACATAATTCATAGCAATAAGCCTCTCCCCCAGAGTACCATCAGTCTTTTGACCTTATTCTCCGCCTATGAGCGGGCGCAGCCATTCGAGTCTTTTTGTCTTGAGACTTCCGGTCTCATTCACTTTAATTCATTTTTAGACATTAAAAACAGCTCGTTCTGCTGCTTAATGTTGCAAACTGATGTTTTCTTATTATATGATTCTATTTTGTCTGTGTAGTCATGTAAACACTTGTTTGTAGAGCGAGTAGTTTGACCATTTTCTGCCGTTTATTATTCCTTGTCATTTCTCCCATAGTTCTAAAACAAAACAATCGCAAAAACGAGCGACTTCAGCATTGAAGAATAAGGTCAGTACCTCACAAATTAAGAGATTTGACCAGATACTTCTGCTGATGGTAACCGACTCAGCAGCTGTGTATTATTACACAAATACGTTAGCATACTGTTTACTTTTAGGCTTACTTATGTTAACACTGACCTTACCAGATATTACTATTTATTTATATAGTTACTTGCCTTATATATTACTTTGTAATATATACACTGCGTAGCTACAGGACCTTCCTAAATACACGAACATCCTGTAGTCTCCACTGATCCCTGCTTACTAAGTAGCCCCTCGCTGAGTGGCATGGACTGCTCAACTGGCCGGGGTGCACATTTCCTTTTAAAAAGATGAAATCCCCCTCACTGTGTAATAGAACACGACCAACTTTCCCACTATGTGAATATTGGTAGGCCTTGGTACTTTAATAAGTCTTCATAAAGGCTCCATCTACTACTTGTGACAGGACAAAGTGATAAAAAATATCCCCGTAAGTTACCTCTGGCTCATATCGTCTAGTGCCCACATTAACGGTAACGATGGATGGGGCAATATGAGACCATCTGATCGTTGCAGGGAGGTTTCACCGTACTCCCAGCTCAAAACATTTACTGAACTAGCATTATATGCCATTTTTCTAAAATGACAGCTAACTATACACTATGTAATGACTTTCTGAAACAGTCATCTGATGTACTGTGTCAGCGTACCGGAAGTTGGGTGACAAAATGCAGAAGAGCGAAGTATTAAAAAGTGGGCGGGGCAAAATAAGGTCAATAGCAATGGCTCCTTTACTAGAAGGCGGGGCTGCCTTCAATAGTGTGTCCATATTGACCATTAAACTTTCTCCATTCAAAACTATACAAGTAACATGTCTTGTGTATTCTTTAGTCCTTTATAAAACTTCATTACTTCAAATGTGAAAATCATTTTGATACCTGTCGCTCTTCATGAGGAGTCTGTCCATCGAGGCGACAGTAACCATAGTTACGCCACATACAATAATCCTCCAGAATGTCCAGCACCCTGGTCATCTGACTGAAGATCAACACACGAGAACCTGCAGGAAGAACAAACAGGAAAGCATTTCATTTAATATGAACAATTTTAATATGTTAATTTTAATATTTACACCTAAAAACATTGTCTGGTAATCACCTTGCTCTTTGAGCTTGGGCAGCAGCTTGTCCAGCACCACCATCTTCCCGCTGTTGACCACCAGGTGGAGATCAGTGGTGTAGGGCGGGCCAGGTTCCGCTCCATCAAACAGGTAGGGATGATTGCAGCATTTCCTCAGCTGCATCAGCACGTTCAGCAGACGCATTTTGTCCATCTTTCCAGCAGAGTTCAGAATGTCAATGTCCTTCATCAATATCTTGGTGTACCTAAAGGATATTAAAACAGTTGTTTGTCAGTCCTGAAACTTTATTCTAAATTCCCACGTATGTGTGCGGACTCCCCAAATATGATCATCATTGTGAGTTCACTTTAAAAGTATATATTTTTTAATAATTATTACATTAATGTTTTTATTTAAAGCCTGCCTTCTACACGTCAAAAATAATAATAATAAAACAAATAAATAAATAAAAATCAGTTTGCTCCGTTTAGATGCTAGTATTGATATGTTAGTTGAAAGTACATCTATAAGCTTGTGTTCTCCAAAACAGTGACAATTTACATTTAGAAGGACAAACATTTAAAGCTTGAAGACTGTCACTTCCGTCTAAATCAGGGATGCCCAAACTTTTCTTATGAAGGGCCAAAAACCAAACTTAACTGAGGGCTGTGGGCCGAAGGTACATAAGTTTCCATGAGTAATCTTCCTTATTTAGTAATTATTTCCTTATATTTAAAAATAACTACAAAGCATTGCTTTAAAATGTATTAATGAATGCAGTATATTAAAAAAATGTTTAATGAAGTTATCACAGAAAAAACAAACAGTCCCATTAATACAAGTCACTAAGCTGCACCTGCCTTTGCCTTGATTTGCTCACTGATGTCTTGTGCATTGCCTGATATCCGTCGATTGACAGTATTTATGATTTTTTTTAATCTGACAAATATACAAAACTAAAGAAATTACAAAACAAACAAAAGGTTACATTACATTCGAAATGACAATAATTTTCGAAGATATTCGCCCTGACAACCAACCCATCATTCTCCCTCTGTTCGCAAATGGAATAGTGGGCCAAATTAAAGGTTAGAATGGGCCAACTTTGGTCCGCGGGCCCTAGTTTGGGCATCTCTGGTCTAAATGAATCAATGACTTTTGACATCACCTCATATTTCAGCTTTTCGTCAAATCTTCTGACCAATCAAATGCTCTCTAGTATCTGACATGCCCCACCCCCTTACAACAATCCTCGTTTGATGCGTTTGAGCTCAACCACTCGCACTGGTAGAGATGTGATAAAAACAAAAATGCTATTGGTTGTTTTTTGTTTTTTTTTTAAAGGAGGGGAGCTTCTCTGCCCCACTCTCCATGTTTTAGCTGAGATTACGCCATACATGGAAGAAAATTGCACATTCAAAGAACTTCATGGGACCTTTAAAGCATTTTATATGATTTTACCATTCTCTCTGCATCTTGCTGAGCCCAACATATATCTTGATTTCCTTTTTGGGGAGTAAAGACTTTTCCACATCAGCTTTGATACGTCTCAGCAGGAATGGACGCAGAACCTGCACAAAAAAAAAGCCATTTTGTGGTTATAAATATAGCATTTACACTACAAAACAAATCTGAGAAATCAAGCTAAAACACAGCAAGATCAAATTCCACCCAAAACATTTTAATATTTATTTATTGCCACATCAGCAACTTATGGCTATTTCATTGCAAAATAGATATACATAAAATATTACATGATAAAAACAAATTCGCATTACAATAAAAAATTGCTTAGACAAATATATAGGATAGAAAAAAAAATTCACACAAAAAGATATTTAAAAAGTTAAATATGATTTTAGTTACATATTTGATAAATAATTTAAGATTCTTTACCCAAAACATTATTACTAGTTCTTATAATACATTTATAGGGTTTTTAATATATAATCCAGCAAATATATTTTTTAGTCACCCTTCAATTTACCAAATAATATCTTTACAGGTTTTTAAAAGAAAAAGCACTTACAGTATGTAAACGTTCCACCAATTTTGTGTCCCCCAGACAGTTATTGGTGTCAAACCAGGCATCAAAATCCTGCACAAAGACAAAAAGTTAATCATTTCAATGTGGTGATGTCATTGGCCCGTGAATATTTCCTGCTTGTCAAACTATTTCATGTGTAACAAGAAGAGATTCAATCCTAACTTGATGTCACAACAGCTATCGTAACATTAGTGATCAATATGTGGAACTTTTTGGACTCTCAGCAGTTATAGAGATTTAAAAAATGTAAAACAGGAAATACGTCAGGACCATTGTTATCGTTTACATCCCTCAAAATAGTCTAAGCACACATTTATATTTTAAACTTGTGTCAATTCTTTACACATCAAGGTGGAAGAAGAAAACACTAAACTGCGATATACAGGGTTCACATGCTTTTAAAAAAAACAACAGATTCAAGGACTTTCAGTGACTTTTTAGAAGCACCATTAATTTTAAATCAAGCACTTTTGTAATTCCTACTTCAGCAAATGTAGCACCATGAAGGTCCTCACTGTACTTAACATTTCACTTACACTTAATATTTATATTAAAAAAGTCATTTTCATTAAGAGAATCTTTAAAAACTTAACAAAACATGCAAACCTTTATTGAATTTTGAGACTATTGATCTTGAAACAGAAGAGGAATAAAGACTATCATTAGTTTTTATTCTTTTTTAATTTTTATTATTATTATTTATTTTTTACATTTTTATATTATTTGACAATTACATTGTTTTTATTGTCATTAGTCCTTGGTTGAGAAAAAGCAGAACAGTGTGTGCAATATGGTGATGCCCAAAACAAATTTCCTGTTAAGGGCAATAAAGTTTACTACTACTGCTTATTTTGTGTTTGTGTGTGCACGCATGTATATGCGACATTGTATCTACACAAAATGTTAATAAATATATTTGGCAAAAAAAAAAAAATTTTAGTCATTCACAAAAAGTCATGTTCAAAAAAAAATATTAAAAAATAAACTTTACTAAAATTGTTGAATTTAATACTTATGTTCAAATAAGGTTTCTGATATATTGATAAAATGGCAGTGTCATTGTACAAGATTTAACTTCACATTTTTTGGGCAATTTTTTGGACAATTGAGTAAAATAGTTGAAATAAAACCATAAACAAATGTAATTTCAAATTTAATTCAACCATCTGTGTTTGTTTTTAAGTACTTTCCAGGCCTTGAATCCATACGTCAAAAATTCAAGCACTTTTATTTATATATATATATATATATAT
>CAIGQQ010002949.1:498731-509153 GCA_903798035.1 Danio albolineatus
ATATATATATATATATATATATATATATAAAATAACTTTCAATAAGTACTTTACAATACTTTCAAGAAGTGTGGGAACCCTAAATATAAAAGTCAGACAGCATAAAATATATTAAATTGTCACCTCAGAGGAGTTGAAAACATCTGGCAGCAGGAAGTTGAGCAGCGCCCACAGTTCATGAAGGTTGTTCTGCAGTGGAGTTCCAGTCAGCAGCAATCGATTTGTAGTCTTGAACTCTCGCACAATCTCTGAAAGCTGAAAGAAACAAACCACCAGATGAATATTGCAGCTTAAAGGCGCACGCAATCAGTCTGCTATCGATTCCTGGTAAAAGAGACAAACCTTGGACTTCTCGTTCTTGATACGGTGAGCCTCGTCAATAACCAGGTATCTCCAGTTGAACTTTTTGAAGACGGCTCTCTCGATAATGAGCATCTCGTAGGAGGTAACGCACACATCCCATTCGCCAGGCAGCAGCGTGTCGCGGATAAAAGCAGTCTGCAACCAGGACAGAGTCATTAAAAGTTTTCTTCTAGCAATGAGTCAATACAAATCAATTGGAAAACCAGACTTACTCTTTCCTCCCTGTCCCCGATGAGGCAGACGGCTTTTAGGGAGGGAACCCAGCGCTTAAACTCATTCATCCAGTTATACAGGGTGGATTTGGGCACCAGAACCATGTGGGGTCCAGGAATGTTTCTATAGTGCTTCATGTAGCCCAGCAGAGAGATGGTCTGGAGAGTCTTACCGAGACCCTGATGGGACAAAAAAAAGAGAGATTTGTCATTAAAGGAACACTCTGCTTTTAAAGCTTCCCTAGAGTAAACCATTGAGTTCTAACATTTTTGAAATCATTTAGTTAATTTCCAGTTTTGGCAGTCACACTTTTAGGTTAGCTTAGCATAAATAAGTGAATCGGATTAGACCATTAGCATCAAAAATCCATTAACTCAAAAATGACTTATTTAAAGCCTATTTTGACCCATTTAAAGCTCGACTCTTTAGCTAAATCATGTACTTAGAAAATGAAAAGCCATATCAACCAAGAAAATAGCAACTTTTTATTTCCAGTCATTCTTAAAAAAAAGAATGCAAATACAGAAGTGTCAAATGTTGAATAGGAAATTTAGCAAATCTCTGGTGATTTTTTTGTTTGTTCGATGCTAATAGTCAATCAAATAATGAGGAAGAAAAAAAGTCAAAAATAAATCTTTAAAAAAAAGATTTATGCTAAGCTAAAAGCACTTTGCTAGACCCGGAGATCTGCTGAATGGAAAAAAAGAAAGAAAAAAAATGTAACGATTTCACTGTAGGAGATTTATAAAAAGATCATATTTAATACTATATAAAAGGATCATATATTAATTAATTTAATTTAAAACAATTTCCAATTTCTAGCTCCTGCACATTTGAGTTAAGCATGAATTTAAAAAAAAGAACCTTTAAATACATTTCAATTTAACATGCATATCATACATAACTTACAATTTAAACCACACTGAACTGAACTTCAACTCTGTAAACTGGACTGACAAGAGTTTCAATTTACTAGATCTTCTATATCAAGCTGCTTTGACACAATCTACATTGTATAAGCACTACAGAAATAAACATGAATTGAATTTCAGTTTTCAATAACCCCTAATAAAAGAACTGGTGGGCAATCATACCATTTCATCAGCAAGGATTCCATTGATTCCATTCTCATAGAGAGAAATTAGCCAGTTCAGTCCACGGACCTGGTAGTCTCTCAGTTTACCGGTTTTCACATCTGTCAGAAAATGTTCAGTTTATCAATAAGTTTCCAACTGAAGAAATCAGTAAACGAAAATGTAAACATACGGTCTTGTATAGAAGCACTATTCCACATGCTAATAGCAGAAGTGCACTGGAGTACTTTTTGATAAGTGCTTGATGTTTAACTCACAGGAAGGAGAGTCGTCAAAACGTGTGCAGACGCTGGTGGCTTTGCTGTTCTCGCTTAGCAGCTCCTCATCCTCCTCCTGCTCAGTCCGTCGATGGCGGTTACTATTAAACATAATTAATAAACAAAATAAATTCAATCTGTCAAAAAGGAGACATTATCTTACACATTATCTAAGTGGGGTCACAAGATTTTTTTATTAATTAAAAAATAAATAAAGACCGCGAGCGGCACGGTGGCTCAGTGGTAGCACTGTCGCTTCACAGCAAGGAGGTCTCTGACTCGAGCCCCGGCTGGGTTAGTTGGAATTTCTGTGTTGAGTTCGCATGTTATCCCACACTGGTGTGGGTTTCCTCCGGGTGCTCCAGTTTCCCCCACAGTCCAAAGACATGCAGTATAGGTGAACTGAATAAACTAAATCGTCTGTAGTGTATGTTTCCCAGTACTGGCTTACATCTGAAAGGGCACTCGCTGTGTAAAACATATGCTGGATAAGTTGGTGGTTCATTCAGGCGACCCCTGATGAATAAAGAGACTAATCCCAAGGAAAGATTACAAGTTAAACTGCAATCATTAGAGTTGCTTAATTTTGCCAAGCAGGTTGATTTTATTAATAACCAGGGCTTGATTTTTGCTGGAACACGCCAGATCCAGAACCTCTGAAATCTGATCCGGCACCTTATTTTACTGATCGCCCTCCTCCCCTACCGCAGTTCACTTTCTTCCATGACTCCCCAACCCTCTTCACTTTCATCCGTGATACCCCCCGCCCCCAAAATTCTCTCCATGCTCAGGTAACAGACCGTTTTATTTAAATTTAGCACTGTTAATAGCCAATAATAACAACTGCCAATAACTAATAACATTATTACTAAATGAAAGTCTTACAAAAAAAATGTACATTTGGAGAAAAAAAAAAAAGGTCACCACACCGGAAAAAATTTTCATTTATCAGAAACATTGGTTACTGTACCCAAGCATTATCTTACTAAAAATTAGTTAATTATTAGATGATTCAATTAAAAATGAAATTTTAAAAAATCATTTAAGATATCAAACTCAAACTTAAAATGCAACATTTAGATTTATGGATTAAGTTTTTTCCTTCTCTTTTTCAGTTGTATGGTAAAACATGTTTTATAATAAGAAATATTTCATATCAAATTTGAAATCAAACAGTGCGTGTGTGCATTTCTCATAGTTCTACTTGCTGTTAAATGTCTATAAAGTGTTCTCAAAACTAAAACTACAGTTTTCCACAGAAAAAAATAAATTTTAATAACATGATGCTTTAAAAAGTGACTCAGCAGCATCCCAAATATTCATGTAAGCAATTCACTTGGAAACGTGTGGGCAAACTCACTCTCCGGCAGACAGCAGGTTCTGCTTCTCATCTTTTTTAATGCGAGGACGGCCAGGCTTCATCTTCAGAGGTGAAGTTGGGGTCTTCTGGGCTGCTGGTTGAATGAAATGAGCAAACACTTCTGTCTGCTTCAAGAGGTACTCAAATCTGTTGGTCCGGTCTGTTTGCTGTAGAAACAAAGCATAGGTCAACAATACACACAAAGCCACATGCCCACAACTACTTACAGATCGACATTCCTATAACAAACAATTGCTTTCATAAACCAAGTAACTTTGATTTCCAAAATGTGCATTACCACTTTTTCTTCATATCCACCCAGCAGGTCCTTTCCCTTTGCTGAGGGAGGTGATGACGACTGTGCTTCACTATCCATAGCTGTATCCGATGCTTCATCATGGCCATTTTCTGAAGTATCATCCTTAAAAATAAACAGTAGAAACAATACTTTAGCTTAACTGAAACCAACTAAAAAATTAATTAAAAACCAATGAGCACTTTAAAGTTTAAAACAACTCCGTTTCAATCAGTATTACACACACAAAACAGTTCAAGGATTGAATAAGGTTTATCTTTAGTTAAAGATGTTAACATGTTTCAGAAAACAAACCCTGAGGAAGAGGTACTCATTTTCAATAGAGCATAAAGCATTTAATGTCTGTGAATTTAAGACTTCCTAATCTGATAAGACACTTTTAAGGATTAGTTTAGCTAGCTAAAAACTCAAAGCTATTCTTGTTTTGACTTTTGTACAAGAAAGTTGTGAATAAATGCAAGAGACAAAAGCTGAAGACTTCATATAGGTTAGGATACAAAAAAATAGAATATCTCTAAATAAAGAGTGAATCTTTCACATTAACATCAATAAACATATTTAGATATTATATTTTGTATTTTAAATTTCATTCAAATTTAAATGAAAGGGTTTGTTTTCTCTTAAGCAATATGATTAGACCAGTTTTGGACATGCCCACAATGGCAAAATCACATCATCTGTATTTCTAGTCAATTTCTGAAAGTGAAACAAACATTTCAAGTGCGTATATTTAATTAAATATAGTTGTCGACTACAAGTACAACAATAATATATAAATAACCTTAAATTATGACCAAGAATTGAATAGAAAATATGACTTTGTTGTTATGAAGAGAACCTGACAGTTGACGACCGTTAAGACAAGTCTAATCTCTCAACACGATATTCGTTTTCAAAGCAATACAAACTTTATATTTCAGCTTAATATAAATCGCAGTTACGACAAAATAAGATTAATTTTTACAACAAAATAAATGTACAAATAGATAATTGTCATAGTATGGTGACATTTAACACGTCGCATCAAGTGGCGGGTAATTCCCAGTTCAGCCTCACTACAGAAACTTCACGAGAAATCTCAAATAAATTACATTTTATTAACAATAAAGTATACAATATGGAAAGGCCAAATTGACAACTGCTGCTCCAGAATTACGTTATTTATTCGCCAGACTTATGTAGCAAAACAGTGGTTAATTTTAACGTTACCTCCGTAAGTTAGGTTAGAAGTAACAAAATAACAACACAATCGTGCGTCCTATTTAGCTCATTCAGAGGCTAACAACACATCAAACCGTACACCTTTCTCACCCCATCCCTAAATCTGTCAATCTACCAATATTAAAAAATGATCTGATGTTGTTATGTGCGTGAAAATGGACGCCGATCTGCTCATCTATTCATCTGAGCAGGAACAATACATGCTAACAAAAACTTTGAGGCGCGCTCTCGTGAGACGCGTGAAGACGTTTCGACGACGCTTCATTTCCAGCTCCATCAGTCTGTGTTTTATAGTACCAGATGATTTATAAAGTCATGATCGGTGTTATTTGATGCTAGTGGACCCCTCACCTCTGCCGGACCGGCCGGGTCGAGTTGGCTCGGCTCTTCTTCCCGCTGCTGCTCCATGCTGCTTTCTGCTTGGGACATGATAGGCTGGCTAATTCCGTTATTTTGCGATGGATCCGGGTTGTTCCGCTAAAAATACGCCAGAAAAGCCGAAAAAGTATATTAGTTTGATTGGAAAGTTTCAAAATATTGCCCAAATCGAGCAAGCGCACCACGCGTCATTCACGGTCCCCGGCTTTTCTGTTGACACCGTTCCCGCAAAACGGGCCCGGCTGTATAATATCGCGAGATTTCCACACCAATGACGTCACATGTACACTAACAGGGAAATTCACTTTTTATGATTAACCTGCCTCTTCTAAAGGAAATGCTTGTTTTGTTATAAATTTAATTTATTTTCTTTGTAAATTCCATATCCACAAATGCAAATTTACTAACACCAAACCATACTTTCCAGTTTTTTTTGCAAGAATTCAGTCATTATTTAAATTTAATTTCATTATCTGAAAATAAGAAAGCAAGGAGAACTACTTCATTTTGTAAGGACTTTAATTTATATACTGTAATTGATTCTTAAATGTCTTACCCTCAAGTTTATTTCATGTTCTTTATTTTATTTTTTTCTCTTTCCGTCTTTCCCTCTATTGTATCTTTTCATTGACAATGTAATTCATATTCTGTATTGTAAACAAGTGTTGATACATACTTGTCAACTGTCTTTTTGCAAAAAAAAAACAAAAAAAAAAACAAAAAAAACTTTTTATGATTAACCAAGATTGGACACACAACAACTAACCTTGTTCTCACTGACTGACATTACAGTTGGTAAGATTTGTTTTTCCTGTAACGATAATAGGAACAATAAACCCTGTTCAAAGCAGATATTATCACAGTCCCATATGTGGTTCCATATTGGAATAAATTTGTGCAAAACATAGACTGAAAGAAGGTCTGGCTCTTACCCAACCGATACCTGTTGACCAACAAAATTAGAGAAATATCATTTAAGATAATTCATAAATTTTACCCGTCAAATGATCATATTGTTAAAAAAAATAAAAAGGATTTTGATGTAATGTGTACTTTTTGTTCTGTGAATATTGAAACAGTTACCCATCTGTTTTGGCACTGCCCCTTTGTCCAAAGTTTCTGGTCTGACATTTGTAATTTTATTGCAGAAAAAATTGAGAGAGATTTCAAGTTATTTTGGAAGGATGTTCTTTTTGGCCTTTATGACCTCAGCAGAACTAAAACTATGACTAATGAAACTTTCATTATTAATCTCATTATTCTTTCAGCAAAATATTACATTCATAAATGTAAATTTGTGCATTCCAAAACATCTTTTATTGCTTTTAACAATGAGGTTAAGCAATATGTCAACTCGATTAAGCAGTCTCTGAATCAAAAGGCAAACAAAACTGTGAATGTTTGTAAACACTTTGATATGTTTTTGTAAATCCATATTTCCCCTGGCAAAATGTGATGATGTGTATCTTTGTTTGTTTTGTTTTATGTTAAAACACCTGCACTGTTGGAAGTTGAACAATTGTTATGTTTATATTGGAGATTTATATTCTTGTGAATTGTGCAATCATTGAATAAAAAAATTATAATAATAAAAAAACGTTTTATGATTAAATAACACAAATGTTTGTCGCCTTTTTCTTAATGAATGTGTTTCCACTCCTCATGCTGTTTCAAAGTGGAATAGGCAAGTGGAGAATATTTTATGAAAAAAGGTTTAGACACTCCCTAACAAATATCTTTTGATAAATAAGGTTAAAGAGATCTCATTTAAGCTTAATCATCAATACTATCCTGTTAAAACATTTATTGTGTCAAGGTTCAAAATGAGTATAGATTTTTATTTTATTATTTAATTTATTTATTTTCTTTTCGACTTACTACCTTTATTCATCAGGGGTCGCCACAGCGGAATGAACCGCCAACTCATCCAGCATATGTTTTTTGATCTTATTTTTAATTCATTATTTTAATAGTTTAATAACTTATTTATCTAAATCGAGTTTCATATTTTTTGTCATTTTATTATATAACATAATTACATTTTTTTTGTCAAATCTTTATTTATTTGTTTATCCTGATTTTCATTTTCGAACATTTATTCTTATTTTTGTATTGATTAAACTATTATGTTTTTAAATTAATTGTAATTGCATTATGGATCAGCATTATGCTTTTTCTGTTTGACAACCCCTGTCCTACAGTATAAATATACTCATTTAAATACTATTAAAAATAAATAATAATAATGCCGGTGTGCGTACATCATTATTATTATGAGTATTAGATTCTTTTTCAGTAATATCTTTATTTATTTATTCATCATGATTTTCATTTTCGAACGTTTGATCTAGTTTTTTTGTTTTATTATACATAATAATAATAATAATAATAATAATAACAATGATGATAATAATAATAATAACAATAACAATAATAATAATAATAATAATAATAATAATGATAATAATAATAATGATAACAACAACAATAATAATAATAATAATAATAATAATAATAATAATAATAATAATAATAACAATGATAATAATAATAATAATAACAATAATAATAATAATAATAACAACAATAATAATAATATTAATAATAATATTCATAATAATAATAATGCCAGTGTATTTTCTGTTTTCTCAATGTTTTTCTTAATTTCTCATGTTTATACCATAAATTATTTTTGTGGTATTTCCGAGTCAGAAAAAAAATGTAATTCAGGGGAATGTAAACAAGACAATTCAATGACTTTTCTAATAATTTTATTATTTGTTTCATGAACATTTTTATTATATTATAATTTTTTAATGCTTTTTGAAAACCCATGTCCTACAGCATCAAAATGCTCATCTAAATATTATTAATACTAATGCCACATATAATATTTTTATAATTTATAATTATAATATAAGTATAATTATAACCATGTTTTAATTATATTTTTATTTTATCTTATTTATAATAATATAACAATATAATAATAATAATAATATTTTAATTACAACCATAATTTATTTTTCTGGGATTTCCAAGTGAGAAGAAAATCAGAGCCATGTAAACAACATAGCTTTTTTTTCTATCATAATTAATTTGAAATTAATTTTGAACATCTTGACTATATTTATAATAACATTCGACCATAACACAAAGCTAATTTCCCATAAATTATCTCAGAATTGCCAATATTAATAATGTAGTGTCTGTCCCGCTCCCTCTCTCCCTCTCTTTCTCTCTCTCTCTCTCTCTCTCTCTCTCTCTAAGCTCGCGCTGAGGAGTCTTGTGTGTGAGCGCGCGCGGCGTTTCGCGCAGCAGAATTAAACCAGATCATTTTTAACACAGATACATGTTCCGTTTTCAGGTAAATACTTCCACTTTTTACATTGTGTATGTCGCAATTACTGTAGTACAAGAAAAGTAACGCGAAAGTGCTGTATAGAAGATGTACACTTTGATTTTGATGGAATATCACGGCTTTGTTTTTCATCAGTACAGTTAGCGAGCTAAATTGTTTGTGAGGCCCGACCGTCACTTTTCTCTGCTGCCGATGGTGAATAAGACATAAAATGTTTCTGAGATATCTTAACAGCCTGATGTCTTTAGCTAAAACCCGCTGTTTTGCGTTTAGTGTCTCCCAGATGTGTGATATTAAACATTTGGCCTTGTTAGCATGCTAGCGAGGCCGTGCTAGTACGTCTAGTACTAACAGGGCAATGTAAACGCACTGAAATCACTTTCATTTCCTAAGATGTTTTCTTATTATTTATTTGTTTGTTGTGGGCGTGATATTATGAGGGGTTTCAGTAAGATTTCGAATAATCAGTGATTAGACCAGATAGACAGGGATGTCTATTAGCAGCCAATGACTATCAAAGTACAGTTTTCATAGTCAAATAAATAGTGCTAATGTTGTTTTCAGATCATACTAGCATGTGATTTCAGACTGAATATCCAAAGTAACATGGTAAACAATATATAGAGAGCATGTCACAAGTTGTCACTGAACGAATGTGCGAATATAAAACCAACTTTGACTCATTTTTGTCACGTATGTAAACTTTTATAGAAGGTGTTGTTTTATTTATTTGAATATCCAAATGATTAAGATTTATCTATTTTAACACTGTTGGCTTGGAGTGAGCTCAAGTATGTACAAACTACTAAAGGTTTGGACATTGTAATTGTTGATGCATAAATATCTAGGGGTCATTATTGACAATATGTTGTCATTCCAACCTAACACGCAGACTGTCTATAAAAGAGTTCAACAACAGTCAGTTTGTTTTTCTCAGAGGAAACTTAGATTGTTTCAGGTTTGTACTTCTATGATGACACTGATTTATAAACAATTTATTGAATCTGTTTTATCTTTCTGGATTGTAGCTTGGTCCGGTAATCTGAGTCTGTCAAATAAGAACAGGTTGAGTAGCCTTGTGAAGGTGGCAGGCAAGATCATCGGTTTTAACCAAACTAGTGCAATGGTAAATTACCAAACTAGTGCAATTGGTAATTATGTGTTAAAGCAGAAAGGCCCAAAGTAGGGCCTGCCGGTGTGGTGAGAGATCAGTCCCCCCTGACAATCGAGTCCGCCTAGGACCCTGGGCAATCCTATTGGTTCACTTGAGCTGTAATAGGTATAGTTTGTAGCACCTCATGAGCGTTATGGATGTGAAATTTGCAGTAAAAACTCAAACATAAACGCACAGAAAAGGTATATGTTAACACTATATTGAAGCATCTGTTTATTTTTTCCAAAACAACTGTACACAGAGTTATGGCATAAGAAAAATATCAATCTGTAAAAAAATTGTATAATTTTAATAAGGATAATAAACATGCGTTATGGATGTGACAGAAAAAGTCTGGGAGTTTGCAGCATACAACATACTTTGTAGAAATTCTGTGAATTAAACTGCACAACCCAAAATAAATAATGCTAATCTAAAGGATAAGAGTTGGCTCTCTATAGAACAAACATGATTTATTTTATTTTATTTTACTTTTTTGCCTTTATGGGGAAAAAGTTTCGTTATGGATGTGACACTTTTCCGTTATGGATGTGGCAGATGTGAAATTGCCACTTGTGTGACTTTGGTAAATGAAACATAATTGTTTGAGAACACTGACCAAGACATTTTTGAGTATTTCAACAGTAAAATACAATAATACACAAAAAGAATTAAAAGGGTTTCGCTATTTTGGTGACAACTTTTT
>CAIGQQ010002949.1:509253-537330 GCA_903798035.1 Danio albolineatus
ATATATATATATATATATATATATATATATATATATATATAAATAAATAATGCAGCGAAATATCATTTAAATGTATGTAATTTAAAACAGCGTAATAATGACATAAAACATGGTGAATTTCTATTTCGTGCTTTCATTTTAGCCTACAACGTGCTACCCCTTCTTATGTACATATATAATGTTACATATCAATACATAAAAACATCAAAAAGACATTACATGTTTACAAAGGTTTTAATTATTTTAACTATGCGTGTCTTTAACTTGTAGTTACCGATAATAACTACATCGGTAAAGCCTGAGAATAAACTATAAAAAGCACTTTTGATCAGGCATTCAACGCAGCCGATCCATTTGGAGTCCTAAGTGGACTCAGTTGTCAGGGTGACTCGATTTCTCATGACACCGGCCAAAGTTGGACCATTGTAACCTTTGATTCGGCCCACCGTCTTATCTGAGAGGAGAATGAGAATGATGGATAGGGGTTGGGGCACAACACAGAAATCGTCATTTATAATTTCACAACTTTTTTTTGCTTGTTTTGGGGGGGTGGAGATGCATCTAAAAATATATTTAATTTATTGTATGTTTTTTGGTAATAATTCGGTAATGTGTACATGGAACTTCGCCTGTTTTATTATGGCACCTTGCTGCAATTTTAGCTTCCCCAAACGGGATAATAAAGTTGAGTCTGACAAGAATGGTATTATAACAACAGTGTGGATACAGCTTCATCTTTCCACCTATGTATATGCTCTTACCCTTCTGTGACGTATTGAATATTTACACTGTTTTGCTTCTGTATTGTTTTTTAGTCTTTTGACGATGACTGCACCCTGGAGGAGGAGGAAGGGTTGGTAGAAGAGGAAGATGAAATCGACCAATTCAATGATGACACTTTTGGTGCAGGGGCAATCGGTACGTTTTTAGGCAAAGCTTAACCCTTGTGTATTGTTCAAATTGACTCCCCTTTCGATATGTTGGTGGCTGTTTTTGCCCCATTGACTTCCATTATAATGACATTTTTGGATTGCAAAGCCATGACACCATTTAATCAAGCTTTCTTGATATTTGGAGTGTGTTTCCTCTTGGGATGAGGTAAAATGTTTTATTTTTACTGTTGATTATCAGTTGGCAACATTAACCCTTTAGATAGGCCTGTGCACAAAAGATTCTGGCTTTTATATGGAGTTCTAAGGAGTATAAAAGAAAATTATTATGTGCGTGCATAAATACACTTACTAGAGCTGCACGATTCTGGCTAAAATGAGAATCACAATTTTTTTGATTAAAATCAAAATCACGATTTTCTCATGATTCTTTAAATGTAAAATAAAGGTTAATATAAGTAGACTATTGTTATTGTTATTTCTCAAACATATGGTAAAACAACAACAATAATAATATTGTGTATCTACTGTTGGTTAAAATGCTACATTTTGAACAGACTTTGAATGGTGGACTTAAATAGACTTAAAATTTGTCCTGGTCATTAATGCACAGTAAAGTGATGACATCAGAATATAGAATATAGACTCAATATTTAAAGTACAATGTTTACATTTTACATTTTATTTAGTAATATTTGTTTTTTATGTTTCGAAATAAAATGAAAATTTAAAATAAAAACTAAGCATTCTGGAGTTTCTTTTAAATATATTTTATTATTTTTTGTTTTATATTTCTGTATTTTATATTCATCTCTTTTATCAAACATTGGCCCTAACGCTCTAAATAAAATGAGAAATATGATCATGTATAAATGAGCACATTTCTCAGTATATAATTTTAAAATGTAAAAAGAAATATCCCTTTACATATGATCAGTGTGTAAATAAACAAAGAGTTAATTGAATTTAAAGAAATGGTACTATGTTGTGATAATATACGAGATGACTTGTATTGTGATATGAGATCTTTGTCGGATTGGACAGCTCTTCAAAATACTTTGTGCTTAATGCCATAGAATCCTGATGTATAAAATATAATAAAACATGAAGCTTTTTCATTTTTTGTTAAATTGTTTTTAAAGGCTCAATAAGCAGTTTTATTAAAAAACTAATCAAACAAAAGGTTAACACAATATTTTTCTGCCCATTCATATGCTATGTATCAAATTGCAGTGTAACCTAATTAAAACGTGTTCCCCTGTAGATGATGATTGGCAGGAGGAGCACACCCGCCTCGCTGAGCTCGATGAGCGTGTGCGAGACGTGCTGCCAGGAGCCGGCGACGCCTCCTCCGGCGACATCACTCCTGCCGGCAGCAATGCCCACTCTTCGGTTCTCCCTCCACCTTCTTCTTCCTCCCGACTTTACCCTGACATAGATGAACGGGCCAGCGGTGACCTGGCAGAGTCACTGACTCGCCTCATCCTGGGTTCAGATCCTGCCATAGCTGGAGTGGGCAGTGCCAGCTCAGACAGATCTCGCCTTCCTCCAGTGCTGTCCGCTCAACCTCCACATCCATCAGCGTTAGCCGGACATTCTTCTCTGCTGCAGAGCTACCAGCAGCATCAGCAGTTCCTGCACAGGGGGCCAACTCCTCTTTCACAGGTTTGTCTGATAACATTTACAGAGGGTATTCTGATTAGACATGGGACGATAACCGGTTTTAAGGTTTAGGCCCAATCCCAATTCTATTTTTGTACCCATACCCCTTCCCCTCTCGGTTGTAAGGGCCAAGGGGAAGGGCTTCAAAACAACTTACCCCTAAGAATTGGGACAGCACTTCAACACCTGCACACGTCATCATATGTCATCGCGATCTCTTGCTTCACATGAGATCAGACGATCACGACTGCTGGAGTTATTCCAGTTGTGTTATTTTCTGGTGTTTATCTTCAGGACATCACTGAAGGCGTATATTATGTTATCATAACGATCTAATGTGGCGATAAGATCGTAACTGTACTGTGTATTTACACAGTGGCCATATTTATCTATGTAAACACACGAAAACAACATTAACATTATAGCAGACACTGTAAAAAGCTCATTCCCAGACACTAGACATTACTGGCAGGGTATTCCAGTGTCATCGAGTGTCAGAATGTTGTGGGACTGCTGTACACGAGTTATGATTATGGATTATAGATTGCGAAATTTAGCGTTTTTATTTATTATTTTTTTTAATTTTAGCATTTTTTTTTTAAAGCATGACGGTGAAACACTAACGCGATTATTAATATATTAAAACGTGTTTGTTTGTTGTAAAAATTCGTAATAATGACAAAAAATACTAATTTGTGGATCTCCTTACTTCCGGGTTCAGTTGTGACAGGTGTATTCTGGGAAATTTTCTTACCCCTCCGTTTTAAGTGTGGTCCTGAAAAATCTTTGTTCGAAGGGGTGTATACCCCTTGCCCTTAGCCCTACGCCTTCAAGCTAAAGAGAACTGGGACACCACCACCCCTTGACGTGAACGCGCAAAACGAGTGGTAGGGGTAAGGGGAAGGGCTAAGGGGGAGAATTGGGATTGGACCTTACTGTGATTTGGAAAAGTCAAGGTTTTAAAATTGCTCAAAGGTTTATTTCAAATGTGTTTTTATGGGTTACATTTAAGTCTTTTATGGGTAGTTATTTAGAGAAATAGGAGTATAATCCTGCAGAAAAGGACCCTCCACATCAAAAGCTGCTGGTCAGTCCATGGTACAGCAAACATTTGAAAAAACTAATCGCCTGTGCACCAACATTCAAGCATGGTAAAGAGCTGAACAGTGCTGTGGCTTTACTTTAAAGCCAAAGAAAAGAAAGATATCCAAAGATGCCTCTTCAAGTTGTGAAGAAATCTGTGTTTTTGAAACTAAGTCAGCAGAAGTCATTGATTTATTTTAATTATTCAGCCTGATGTTTACCGTTCCAAATAAAAATAATAATAATAAATAAATAAAATATATTGTGTTTAATGGAATTTTTTTTTACCCAGACATTTAAAAAGAAGATATGTTAAAGCTGTAATTGCAATACTGTGATATTTTTATCCAAGGTTATCATACTGTCAGAGTCTTACTCCTGCCCATGCCTTATTCAGATGTAGTCATTGGAGGTAAATATGGGTAAATACTACGGAGCCAGGTCAAAAATACATCAACAAAATAAAGTTCATTGAAGTAGATCTCTTCATAATGCAAGGCAATGAGTATTTGGGTATTGCAGGTTCAAATTGTGTTTTCCTACCATCTGTTTCTTTAGTCTCTCTTATAAAATTTGATAAAATCATGAAGTGCCAATTAATGACAAAGGAACCTATTTTGTCAGGGATAAAGTGCATCCAGGAGGTTGTTATCACAGAATAATGCCCAACAGGCTTATTGACAGCCTGAAGCCACATTATATCGCTTATTATATGCTACTTGCCACAAAACATAGTTTAATAATTCTTTAATTATACGCAAAGCTGACTGAAACGAAAACAGCTGATGGAGTATACGCTAACCATCACAGTTAAAAACTGCGGCATCACGTGAATGTAAGTATATGGATGTGAACATATTCCATGGTGCTCAAGATGGTTTGAAGTTCCCAGATGAGCCTCTGTTATTCAGCAGTTGTTAACTAGGTATAACATACCATGAATATTGCTACTGACCAATCAGAATCGGCTGTTTATTTATTTATGTATTTTTTTAGACAGCCCGTTATATATAAGCCGTATTATAATAGCATATTGTTATTTCTTTTACTGCTGAAATATATTAAACATTTTCTTTTTTTCTTTCCATCACAGATAAACTCTCACAGTATTTGGGAGAACAGTATGGGCTTCAGTCCTGTCAGTGTTAACTCTGGACTAATCGCTCAAAAAGAGGTAAAGCACCCTTCTTTACTGCTGTACAGCCTTCCAGTGCTGTTCTTCTAAACTCCTCTGCTTCACTTCTCAGGACAAAACACTACTGTCCATTATCAAGGAGGTCGGGCTTCCAAACCGGCCTCCCACGCTGAGCAGAGATGAAGGGCGTGATTTGTCTGAACGGGTGCCGCCTCCTCGTTCCAGCTCACCTGTGATTGGAAGCCCACCGGTAAGGGCTGTACCTATTGGAACACCTCCGAAACAGCCCATGAGTCAAATCCTCAATCAGCAGGTAAGAAGATAACCCGTAAAAGTATATATTACTTGTATAAAAGCATATATGCAGGTTTTTTTCTTCTGTTTTAGATGATTCCAAAGGTTTGGGCTTGCTTAAAATTGGACATAAAGCTTAAACATTTTTTAAAAACTCAGTTTTGGACAAAGTAATTCTATTATTCATCAATCGGTTGCATTAAATTAGTACACAAGTCAATTGTTGTTTGTTTTTGTTTTTTTACAGTGGTAAAAAAAATACTTTTAAATAAAAGTTGTTCATTTGAGCCTTCTGTTCATCTAGGGCTGTGTAAAGAAATAAAATGTTTATTTAACATAAAATTAACAAAACAAAACGTTCCTTGAGAACCAAATCAGCATTATAAAATGATATCTGATGGATGACGACATGGTAAACTGTAGAGAGTATTGATGCTAAAATGACAGAAATTAGATGCTAGAAATTGCTTATAAATAAAAAAATATTAATAAATCAAAGAGGAAAATATTATTAACTGTTTTGCTTTTTATTTATATTTAAAATTAATATAATATGGGGTTTCACGGTGGCGCAATGTGTAGCACTATCACCTCACAGTAGGAAGGCCGCTGGGTTGAGCCCCGGCTGGGTCAGTTGGCATTTCTGTGTGAGTTTGCATATTCTTACCCGTGTTGGTATGGGTTCCCTCCGGGTGCTCCGGTTCCCCCTACAAGTCTGAAGATATGTGGTATAGGTGAATTGAAAAACTAAAATTGGCCGTAGTGTATGTGTGTGAATGCAAGAGTTTCTGGGTGTTTCCCGGTGTTGGGTTGTGGCTGGAAGGGCATCCGCTGCGTAAAACATTGGCTGGATAAGTTGGCTGTTCATGCCGCTGTGGTGACCCTGATTAATACAGAGACGAAGCTGAAAAAATGAATGAATTAATTAATTAATATAATATTATGCATAATATATAGTGTGTGTATATATATATATATATATATATATATATATATATATATATATATATATATATATATTTTACTTGTACATTATTTTAGTATTATTTATATATAATAATTTTCTTATAATATAATGTTATTTATGATAACATTATTGCATAATATTACATTAATTTAAAATTATGCAAAAACATTTTTTAATAAACAAAAACTGTAAACATCACTTGACAAAATAGCTCCTGCTAAGTTTTTAAAGTAAAAATTACAGTAACCTATGCAATGTTGATATGAATGCACTTCATATTTTCAATTGATATAAATTTAAAGTTTTTCATTCACTGTACTTTTTTGTTTCTTCCTTCAGAATAATCACCCTTCAGCTGTTCATGTGAGAGCCTCTGTGCCTCTGCGATTCCCACCTCCCTTCCCCGAGCGTCTGTCCCCCAATAACCTGCTCAGCATCGCTGTGAGTCCCACATCACTTCAAAGCAAATGCAGCAGCCTGACGGTGGTGCTATAATACAGTACAAAAAGATGAAACCATTTTGCACTGCTCTAAAGGGGACATCTAATTTATACATTTTTTTCACTGATTTCAAAAAGTATTCAAGAAGAGAATCATTTTAAATCTTCTAAATATAATCCAAAGTGTTTTCTCTGTTCTTTCAGAAATCGCCGTTGTCTCATTCTCCATTTCCTGGTGGTGTCAATCCTGTTTTGTCTCAAATACAAAGAGCTCAACTGCTTAACTCTCAGGTGAGTTATCGCTTAAGCTGGCCACAGAGAACTAGACTTTAACTAAAATTGCGTTCTTTAAGCTTAAATTTTAGGAGATATTTTCAAGATATTTCTAAATTCGGAAACCTAAAATCAAATTAATTGTCTTTAAATTCTTTTTATTTGCCACTATCTTTCAAACCGCTCTGTCGACTCAGCTAGATGGTTTTTTTAATTAATTTCAGATAATATGTAGTGTTAATTACTAAATTACTTTCATCAAGTAGAGTGTGCATAGTTTTTTATGAATATAATAATATATTGCTTACATTTATATAGTGCTTTACTGTAGTGTAGTGAGACCGGGATGATTCCAACTTCCATCATGTGTCTGTTTGCCTTCAGGTTGGTCCATTCCAGCGTGGTCCGGCTCCTCCATTATTACAGGGAGGTGTTGGGGGTTTCAGGCCGTTCTTTGGTCAATCTGGACCTAGAATAGGTCCTCACGGGCCTCCTCTGGGCCATGCACCCATCCGACACAACACCACCCACCTGCACCCGCAGCACCGCAGGATGCTCAACCAGAGGATGCAGAACAGAGGGTGAGCATCGTTAGTCCTTTCTCTGCTTGAAGGTGTCCTGTAAAGGAAATATGGGTATACTTAGGCATAATAATCTCATAATAATATAATTAATACATAATAGTCATATAATAAGACATCAGTATAGGGAAGCCGTGAACTAGGACAGCACAATATATTGTTTCACCATCGATTTTGTATCTGCAATCACATTGTAGCAGTGAATATTGAGTTATTGAGGGATTATAGTTGATCAGCATCACAGTTCAGAATGCACGAGATCTGTGGAGTCATTACAAAGATGAAACAAAATAAAGTGAATAGCATGTGTTTTCAAGAGAGTTTGGACACAAAAATAACATTTATAACTTTAATAAAGATTAATTTCACTGAATTATTATTACAATGAAGACTATACAGAGTTATTTTACATTATTACATTTTATTATTCAATTTCTGTACCTGAATACTGCTTGACAAAAAAAGTACTCAAGTCATCTGTTGAAATTGGATTTATATTGCTATATATATATATATATATATATATATATATATATATATATATATATATATATATGCCTTGTGTAAATGTCTGTGTCTCTCTCATCCTCTCAGTGATCATGTTGGCGGGAGAGGTGTTGGAGAGAGGAAAAACCGAGATCCCTACAGCAATCTGATGACTCAAAGAGAGAAGGAATGGGTGGCCAAAATCCAGATGATGCAGCTTCAAAGCACCGATCCGTATCTGGATGATTACTATTATCAGGTAATCACACTTTTATCCACGCACACACACTTGGGGCCTCATTTTAAATGGAAAGTTTTGACGTATTGCAACTAACATTTGAGATGTTACCAACATGTGTCAATCATAAATTCAGTGTGTTAAACATATATACAAAAGCTTATATATATATATATATATATAAGCTTTTATAACTTACACTAAATGTGAAATATTTCAAACGTGCAGCTTGTTAAAATATTTAAACTTTGGTACTTTTTAATTTATTTTTTTAGATATATGTTTAGCTGATTTAAACTTAAATCAAAGTTTTTTTTATTGAATTAAATTATTTAAAATATCATCAGAATATATATTAGAATTTTTGTCTAGTATTCAAATAAATAATTGTAATATAATAATAATGTTTGTAGTATTAATATTAATAGTATTAATCTGAAATGCTTTTTTATTTAATAACCTTTTTTTTTTATTGTTTACTTTTTTTTTGTTTGTTTTTTTGGAGACCATATTGAACATAGTCTCGATGCTGACCTGGCACTAAAAAGTGAATACAAATATTTACTTTATTTGTTTATGTATTTCTTTTTTAACCACATTGTTGTAAACATACTGCAAAGATGTTACTATTGCTGGCTCATGATGCTTATTTTTGCAGAATTATTATGAGAAGATGGAGAAGCGTCAGGAGCGGGACAGAGACAACAGGAAGGAGCACACCACCAAACTCATCACCCCTCAGGTGGCCAAACTGGAGCACACCTATCGACCCGGTAAAAGCAACATAGAAAAGTGTCATAACTTTAAGCAGGGGCAAAAATATTTATTGTGTTATTGGGAATTAAAGCGATTTGGTTCAAATAAAAAATAAAAACAATTCTGTCATCATTTACTTACGCTTTACTTCTTCCACACCAGCTTGAATTTCTTTAATTTCACAAAAGAACATTTATTGAAGAAAGCTGGAAACCTGTAACCATTGACTCCTATAGTAGCAAAAGCAAATACTATGGACGTCAATGGTTACAGGTTTCCATCTTACTTCAATATTGCTTCTTTTTTTTCAAGAGAATGTCAAAAAGGTTTGAAACAAGTAAGATGAGTGATGACAGAACTTTCAATTTTGACTGAAATGTCCTTTCAATTGTGCACGTTTGATTTGTTTAAATGATCTAATACTCTGTATGGTTGTGTTTGCTTCACAGTGCAGTTTGCAGGCTCATTAGGGAAACTCACTGTCTCCAGTGTCAACAATCCAAGGAAAATGATTGATGCAGTGGTCACCTCTCGCACTGATGATGAGGTCAGCAGTCTGAACGCCCTGCAACCTTTTATTTAAAACCACTTATGAAAGGCTTTTCCTTGTATTATTACTTAAACAATCTGAATAATTGCTACATGCAGTCATTTTTTCCGTGTATTTGACCATTTAGGCACGCACATTAAGCTAAAAAGGACTTTATATGTCTCTGTTTTGCTCTGTATCTGAAGCTGAGCACAGAGCACATGCACAGAACGACACAAGTTCTCTTTACTGAATAACATAAATAAAACATGAATAAATCTTAGGCACTTCAATGAATCTTGCACATCCCATGTTGCAAGTCACAATAAATGATATACACATGTAGAGGAATGAATGCTGGAAAAAGGGGAAAGATGTGATGGAATAATCATTTCAAGTCAATTATTGTTTTTTTTTTTTTTTTTTTTTTTTTTTTTCAAAAGTTTGGAGGCAAAAAACGAAGTTTAATTAATTTACACAGCCCTACTTTTAGTAGAACTAAACCAAATATGTAAAAACAAACAAAAAAGGCATCTCTAAAAATGTTATTGTCTACAGATTCTGTCTAGAACTATTAATGTGATGCTTCATCATGATGAAAGGTGTTATAAAAGTCTTATGTCATGTAATGGTACAGTGCCTTCATCGCTGTTTTATGTTACAGGAAAAAAGAGAGAAGCAGGTGTGGAATAAAAGACGGCAAATCCTTTACACTGTGGAGAAGGTAAGAGTCTGAAATTAAAGGCATCATTTTTATTTTTGACTCGACTGTGTCATAATTTCTCACCGTCTACTTGTTTTAAACCTTTATGAGTAACTTCACAAAAGAAGTTATTTTGAAGAATGCTGAAAACCTGTAACCATTGACTTCCAGGTTGGTTACAGGTTTTCAGCATTCTTCAAAATATCTTCTTTTGTGAAGCTCAAACGTTTAGATTCACTTGATGAAATAATAATGAGTACATCTTCATTTTAGTTCTGATTGTGCATTTTGTCGTGCAGATGTACAGTCTATTGCTAGAAGTGCAAGACTTTGAGAAGAAGTTTTTGCAGACGCCTGAGCACCAAAGAGACGTCCTGCTAGAACAGCATAAAACCCACACTCTGCAGCTCTACAACTCGCTCCGGGAAAAAGAGTGGGACGACCGGTGAGTAAAATATAATAAAAAAAGAGGAAAAATAACAGACAATGTTGTGTCTAAATCGTAATGTTCTTAATGGTAACTTCTTGTTTGTTGAAGTTCTGTACAAAATCAATGTCATATTTTGCTCTAACATGCTCAGAGTCAACACAGTCAAAGCTTTTTTTTTTGTGAAGTTAGTGACATTAAATGTCTTAAATGTCATTTTTTTTTGTCTACATTGTTTTAACATTCGAAAACATGCTGAACATCATAGTTTTTTGGTTCAGTCAAAATTCATGTGGATTTCAGGCTTATGTGCAAGAAAGAAGCTTGCTTTCAGCTTATGAACAATTACTTTCAAGGACTTTCAGCTTTAGTATTTCATTGGATTATCTGTTTTATACACACTTTATAATAACACTTTATATTCTATTCTATAACAGTTCTATTGTTTCAATGGCTTAAGATTCATTCTTTCATCTTTTCTGGGGCTGGGTCACGGGGGCAGCAGTCTTAGGAGAGAACCCCAGACTTCCCTCTCCCCAGACACTTCCCCCAGCTCCCCGGGGGAGATCCCAAGGCGTTCGTAGGCTAGCCGAGAGACATTGTCCCTCCAGCGTGTCCTGGGTCTTCCCCAAGGCCTCCTTACGGTGGGACATGCCTGGAATACCTCCCTAGGTTGGCGTCCAGGAGGCATCCGAAACAGATGCCCGAGCCAGCTCAGCTGGCTTCTCTCAATGTGGAAGAGCAGTGGCTCTACTTCGAGCTCCTCCCGGGTGACAGAGCTCCTCACCCTATCTATATGGGTGTGCCCTGCCACCCTGCGAAGGAAACACATTTCAGCCGCTTGTATCCAAGATCATGTTCTTTCAGTCATGACCCAAAGCTCATGACCATAGGTGAGAGTATTGAATGTAGATTGACCGGTAAATGGAGCTTTGTCTTTCGGCTCAGCTTCTTCTTTACCACAACGGACTGGTACATTGACCGCATTACTGCTGCCGCTGCACCAGTCAGCCAGTCAATCTCACGTTCCATTTTTCTCTCACTCGTGAACAAAACTCCAAGATACTAGAACTTCTCCACCTTGGGTAAGGACTTTCCTCCAACCTGGAGATGGCAAACCACCTTTTTCCGGTGGAGCACCATGGCCTCGGACTTGGAGGTGCTGATTCTCATAGATGCATCTCTCACTTAAGATACATCTCTTTTGTAAACATTTGATCCTCTAAAAATAGCATATTCTGTTAGTCTTTAAATGGCTGAAGACGCGTCTGTTTCAACACTCTTTACCCTAAAAATAAAATTCTATTCTAAATCTCTCTGTTAGTTTGTTCTTGGCTTCATTCTGAGGCTGCTTGATCAACTCTTTTGCACCCGGCGTTTCTGTGAAAACCATTGTGGGTTTTTTAACCGTCTGTGTCAAGCGCAGCCCTATCTTCAAGGCCATGAAATTGAAAAGGAAAGGAGAAAACAAGCCCTATTTTACATCTTTTCCTCTACATCTTTGTGCAGAGTGAGCGACGAGCAGTGCTTGATGATCATGTCTGTGCGTAAAGGGAAACGGCTGATCTCCAGGCTCCTCCCCTACCTGCCGCAGCCTCAGGCCGCTGCTGTTGTCATGGGCATAGCCAGAAACCTTCCAGCTCTGGCCAAGAAAGACAAACAAGACCAGGTAAAGACACTGATGATGTGCATATGGGGGTATTTATGTGCATGAGAATGAGATGCGGAAAGCATTTAAATCGTCAATATAATTCATAATTCTTGTGGTGGGTTTAGGGCTGACGGAGGGTTTGGCCACTTCATGTTTACTATTGTACTTGTTATACATGCATTTAAAATTTTATATTTTCAAAAACATTTGTGAAATAAAGCTAATTTAAATAAATTATATAATAATAATAATAATAATAATAATTAGTTTATAACAATAAAAAAACATTAAGTTTTTTAATATTTCAGCTTGAAAACTGTTGAACAATTACTGGAATTCTAAGCTGATTAAAATGAAAATTGTATAATTGTATACGTATACAGGCTTGTCACTTGCTTATTTTGTACAAGATATCAAATATTTAGAAGTGCATATGGAACATAAAATAAAAATATACAATTAGTTTATAATATTTAAGAAACTGCATTAGGTTTTTAAATATTTCAGCTTGAAAACATATTAAACAATTGGAACATTGGAATTAAACATTTTTTAAGCATCAAGTTCTTGTATAGCTGTTATAATAGGAAAATGGTTCTGTATGTTTTTGTAAACTAGGCTTCAGTGACCCAGGTCTTTTTTGACGGGTCTTTACTGTTTCCTTACTGCTCATTCAAACAAACAAGGAAGATAAAAACGGTAATAATCTGAAATGTGTTACAATGCAATCCCTATAAAATAAAGAAAGAGTTGTTTTAATAACAGTGGAGCACATCAGCAACCACTAAGTAAAAATGTGCAACATTCAATATTCACAAAACAAAATCAGCAAGACCAAGACAACGGTCCCCAAACTGTCTTAACGTCATATGGACGTAACACTAACACTACTTTGAATATTGGGTCTGAAATAGTGCGCAGGTGTGACTTCACAACGTAATTGACTGTGAACCATGTTATATTTTATAGTCATTGGCTGATTATATGGTTTCACTATTTCGCTGAAATCATATTATTAAGGAGAATGTATGAATGTGCTGATATAAAACCAACTTTACCCCAATGCCAATATAAAAAATATAATTCCTGCTCCCACTGCCATGTCAGCAACTACGCTGGGCAAAGTGTGTGTCTCCATAGTTTTCAAACTGGTGAATGACATGATCTAGTGTTATATAAGGTTATCATCAGATCGTCGTCTGTTCTTTGCATGTTCATAACTTAAGGAGGCGTGGCTTTGCACGACAGGGGAAGGACGTTAATTTTCATAATTATATTAATGTTAGCATTCTGGCAGATCACCTACTGCACCTTTAAGGTCTTTCCTTCCTGCTTCAAGTGTGGCAAATGAGCTAAAAAAAATGCTCAACAATATTGTTCACTATATACTGAGCTGTCAACTGTAAGTTCAGCTGAAGTTCACATAGGCAGATATAGGGTCATAGGATTTTGGAAGCATCCAGCTACTTGTCCAGCAAAGATGATTCATTGCAGCTAAGCGTGGGTGCTTGCGCGAGCATGAGACGCACATGAAACAGAACGCAAGTGCCCTTATGACCTTACTTCCATACATCTGTCAAATGTTCCCATTGTGGTACTTCATCCTGCTCTCCTAATTCTTTTCCCATCCCTGACTGTGTTAACACAAAGTGCATGCTCAGTTCTTCTATAGCTGCATTTGCACAAAGTGATATTTTTTATTTACCAAAGCACACGTAAATGATAATAATACACATATAGATGATAATAATGATGCACACAAGAATGACAATAAAAATGCCACAAGTATGGGGTAATAATAAAACGCATACACTCACCGGCGACTTTATTAGGTACACCTTACTAGTACCGAGTTGGATCTCCTTTTACCTTCAGAACTGCCTTAATCCTTCGAGGCATAGATTCAACAAGGTACTGGAAATATTCCTCAGAGTTTTTTAGTCCATATTGATGTGATAGCATTACGCAGTGGCTGCAGATTTGTCGATTGCACATCCATGATGTCAATCTCCCGTTTCACGACATCCCAAAGGTGCTCTATTGGATTGAGAGCTGGTGACTGTGGAGGCCATTTGAGTACAGTGAACACATTGTCAAGAAACCAGTCTGAGATGATTCGCACTTTATGACATGGTGCTTTATCCTGCTGGAAGTAGCCATCAGAAGATTGGTACACTGTGGTCATAAAGGGATGGACATGGTCAGCAACAATACTCAGGTAGGCTGTGGCGTTGACACGATTCTCAATTGGTACTAATGGGCCCAAAGTGTGCCAAGAAAATACCCCCCAAACCATTACACCACCACCACCAGCCGGAACCATTGAGGTTGGGTGGATCCATGCTTTCATGTTGTTGACGCCAAATTCTGACCCGACCATACAAATGTCACAGCAGAAATCGAGACTCATCAGACCAAACATCGTTTTTCCAATCTTCTATTGTCTAATTTTGGTGAGCCTGTGCGAATTGTAGCCTCAGTTTCTTGTTTTTAGCTAACAGGAGTGGCACCCAGTGTGGTCTTCTGCTGCTGTAACCCCTCCGCTTCAAGGTTGGACGTGTTGTGCGTTCAGAGATGCTCTTCTGCAGACCTTGGTTGTAATGAGTGGTTATTTGATACTGTTGCCTTTCTATCAGCTGGAACCAGTCTGGCCATTCTCTTCTGACCTCTGGCGTCAACAAGGCATTTGCGCCCACAGAACTGCCGCTCACGATATTTTCTCTTTTTTGGACCATTCTCTGTAAACCCTAGAGATGGTAGTGCGTCAAAATCCCAGTAGATCAACAGTTTCTGAAATACTCAGACCAGCCCGTCTGACAAGTCACTTAAATCACCTTTCTTCCCCATTCTAATGCTCTGTTTGAACTGCAGCAGATCATCTTAACCATGTCTTCATGCCTAAATGCGTTAAATTGCTGCCAGGTGATTGGCTGATTAGAAATTTACGTTAACGAGCAGTTAGACCGGTGTACCTAATAAAGTGGACGTGAGTGTAGATACATTTATCAACACCCAATGAATTTCCCATCATGTTCAGAAAAAGAATGTTATAAAGGTTTAAAACAAGTAAATGCTGAGTAAATAATATCAATTAGAACTATCCCTTTAAGATAGCACTGAAAGTCAGCCAACAGTTCAAATGTGGTCGTGTGCATGCTTTGTTTTTGTTTCTCAGGTGCTGTGTTGGCTGGTAGAGCCAGTGACGGTGGTGATCCAGTCCATGTCGAGTACCTCTCTCACAGATCTCCTCCAGGAGCTGCAGGGCAGTGAAGGACAGCTTCCTCTTGTGCTGCAGAATAAGGTATTGCTGTCATGTTTCAGCGCTGTTTACACTTGATATTAACGTTGATATGATTACAAGTGATCAGCTGAGATGCATTACAGAGGCTTTACTACATCTGGAAATAGTCTATGGTAGTCAAGATCAATGTATTTTAGACTTAAAATGCAGGTCATCTGGTATTTTGAAGTGTCCTAATATTGTTCTGGATTTTGAGACTGTTCGCTTGAATTGATTTGGGGCTTCAGATCTGCTTTGATTGGTCAACTTTGATTTGATCGTTGTTGTTTTGTGATGTATCTCCATGCTGGAAGTGAAAAACCCATTTTAGAGTGTTTCTATCTTGCTGGAAGGTACAGATTAGGCAAACGTGGTACTTTGTAGATCGGCTGCCAGCAAGAGATTTTTTCCAGAGACAATATATTTGTTTATCGTGCTCTGTTTTGATTAACAATTTGCAGACTGTTTACATGAATGGACATTACAATTACATTACAAACCGCAAATAAGATATTTTTTAAAACCCACATGACCATGAAACCATTTACTTTTCAAATTGAGTTGACATTGTGGTGGAAATTCATTTATATACATTATGAAGTCTGTTCTTTCATTTCGCTATGTATATATTATTTAGTTAGACCATTCGTGACTACTTTAACGACTGTATATCATCTATCTTTCCGTATACATTACACACTTAGGCTATATTCTTGTGTGTTTGGTCTTAAATCTTTTTTTAACAGGTCTTAATTTTTCTTTGTTTATGCATAGCTTCCCAATCTGGCCATTAATACTCCTAATCTCATTAAAACAAGAAAATGAAATTTTAAACTGTATTTAACATAATGTTTTTATTACTTTCCTTACAGAAACATTTGTTTAAAGTTCTCCATTTATTTACTGCTGAAGAGGATACTGACCTGACCTATATTTGTTATTAATAAATTACTATTATTGTATTTTTAAATGTATTAAATAATCATATTTTGAAAATGCTTTCCAACTGGGATGTTCGAAAGAAAATTCTTAGCATTTAGCCTTGTATAAGTCTTAATTTTCCTTTATAATGGTCTTAAAAGGGTCTTAAGTCTTAAATTTAACTTTGTGAAACCTGCAGAAACCCTGTCCAATAGAGTAGAAGGAAATTAAATTGTGTTGGCACATTCACAAAGTCAATCACAAACACTTACATTTCACCACAATACCAGGTGTAAACCAAGCCTTTGTTTATATATTCTCATAGTGCAGAGTCTCCTCTGGGTTTCTGATGAATTAAACTAGTTATGTTTGGCTAATCTAAGGCTATTTGTTATGATTATGAATTAATTCCCTGTGTTCTGTTCATCAGTTCGGCGTGACGCTGCTCTATCTGATTCTAAGTGAAGGAGAGCGAATGCAGAGCTCTGATCCAAACTGTCAACTCATGGACGACAACCGCTGGTGAGCGTCTGAGGGTCTTTAACACCCAGGCTTCAGTAATGTTATGTAAAACATGTCATTTCGAATAAAGGCTGTTATTTTGCTGTTACTCTTCTCTTCAGAGAATGCCAATGAGTGACTTGTAATGGTTTTCAGCGTTTAAGCTTACCCAAAAGTGCATAACAAAGATTTTCAAGGCATTCTAGGGGTATATGGCTTTCTTCCAGTTGAATCAGGTCAAGAGTTACTTTAATAATTATCTTGTGCGCTTCCAGATGGCAGTGGTCAATTAATTTTAATATTAGCAGTCCCAATTAAGTTTTCACTTTTGCATGTGCATCTATAATACAAGATACCTTACGGTAGCAGATCTATCATGATCAATTATTGTTGCTTATAAATCATTGACAATGCTACTTTAAAGGGTTAATTCACACTTAAATGAAAATTATATCATAATAACAAAAAGTGCTTTATGGGCTCCGATGGTTAAATCTAGGTGTCATTTAGTATATTTAATAGTTTTTGTAAGAAAATTATCCATATTTAAACTATTAACATTTTTTATTGGTGTAACTTTTGGCAATCTGCCTTCTATCGTCGTCTATTCTTGAGGTGCATTAGTATTTGTTTTTCTTCTCTTGAGTGTAAAACACATGCACAGTTAAAACGAGCAAAGAAGTGCAGTGAAGAGAGACTATGTGCAATCCTATCCAACTGATATTTTTGTTTTTAGGTGATCTTACCCTTTAATTCTATTATGAGTAGTGGTGTAACGGATCACAAATTTCACGGTTCGGATCACATGGTGTTTTACTCACGGATCGGACGATTTTTTGGATCAGCTAAAAAGGGGAGGAGACAAAAGTAATTTACTTTCAATTTATTACAGAAACAGCACTGCAAGACATTTTTATTTTAACAAACAAAACTTAGAACCTGTAATTTTATAAAAAAATTAAATGAAGAAAAAATCAGCTGAATAAAAATACATGTAAAATATTCAAAATATTCTGCGCGAAATGTAGAAATCTGACATTATAATTTATACAACTCATTTTTTTAGTCTCATTTTCAATAAATGATCCAGTTATTCACTTATCCAACTTCATGTTTCATTGCTAGATGTGTCATCTTTGAAGAATTATTCAGTGGCATATTTTTGATAGCGGATTATCGCCACCTTTTGGTTAAATAATGTAATTGCTATCTACAACTTTCTTTTTTGAGCACATGATGGTGATTGTAATCTTTACCATGAACATCAGTGGTTTTATCAAAACTAAACTGTTATGCCAGTGCTTGTGTTATTTAACTGTTTGTACCTTCTTAACTAACTCAAAAGGCTAAAAACAGAATCGCTTTCTTGATTTCGTCAAACACAGATTTAATTGCAGCGATTAATAAACATATGCAAATCACCATCATTTATAATTTATGTTGTGTGGGTTTTGAGATTCCGATCTTCACATTGATAAATCATGCAGCTTACACCGAATGCATTAATGCAGGGTAAACAAGTAGTGACAGAAAACACCTTTAATAACCTAAGAAACCCACCACATCCCAAATAACCCACCACAACTTCTTTCATCATCATTATATTTCACAGGAAAGCCTAAATGCTTTCATACATGTGATTTGATTGACGCTAAGTTGATCACTGCAATCGTTCCAAATTTATGATTAATCTACGAGTAAACAAAATTATGAATCCGCAGGTCGTGAGTGTTCCGAACCGTGGGTTGTGATTTGTACGAATCACAGATCAACCGTGATCAGTTACACCCGTAATTATGAGCAATGATAATAGATCATAATAGAGCTGCCAATCATCATCATATTAGAGTGATTCCTGAAGGATCCTGTGAAACTGAAGAGTGGGGTAATAATGCTTAAAACCAGCTTTGAATCACAGGAATAAATTACATTTTAAACTATATTCAATATGAAGGCTTATTTCAAAAATGGACTGTTTTTACTGTAAATTTGGTATAAGAAACAGCCGGTTACTTTTAAACTGGGTAAACAAGAACATAAGGCTTTACAGTGGCTAGTGTTGCAGTATTTCATTCATTCTGGTTTTGTCAGTGGTGTTTATGGCATCTGATCATGTTTTGTCCTGTTGTTCTTCTTCTGCCTAGGACTGAATTGGTGTTCTCTGTGACCCGGGAGCTGCTGAAGGTCCCGTCATCTGCTCTCTCATCACCGCTGTTCACTCCTCCAAACCTGGTGTCTCTGTTCTCTCGATATGTGGACCGCCAGAGACTCGAGCTCTTACAGGAGAAACTACAGTGAGTGTGTGCTCCAAAACATACTGGCGCTGTTTTCATACTGGCGCTCTCTAAAGAGTGCAAGGGAGAGCGTGGAAATGTTTAGAGAAATAGTAAAAAAATATCATTTGGAAATAAGTCATAAAATATAAGCAAGTCTGAAATGGCCAGCTAAGTTTCAATTTAGTTTAGTTATTATATTTATGTTACAAACCCCATTTTATAATGCTTGTCTAGGGAGCGATCAGCAACATAAAAAAGACACGCAGCTCAATTCTCTATTTATTTAGAGATAATACGTGTCTTTTCCCAAAATATAATGGCAACAAAAAATATATACAATTCATTTAGCAATATTAACTCAATCACAATAATTAATTAAACAAACAAACATAACAAAACATAGATCAACAAAGAATGAATCAAACAGGAACAACACCAGCATGGCTCCTCAGCGGCAGCTGCACAAGATGTGCACAGAATTCTCAAACCTTCATCAGGACTGCAAGATACATAAAGATTCTCAGCAAGTACTGGTCATGCTCGCAACAGAGCAAAAACAGCCAGACATTCACTGGAAACAAAGAGCCACACAGACGCACGTTCAGCTTACGCTTATAAAGCTGATGACACTGAATTAACCACTGGTGCAAGGTGGAGTTAGCCTCAAAGAAAAAGACATACCAATTAATAATCAAAAAACAACATTCCCAAACAACAATGATGATAATAATAAATACTGGGCCGTAAACTAAATTTAGTTCAATTTACTATATCACTATATATATATATATATATATATATATATATATGTATAATCACTACCTCACAAAAGTCTTGTCGTCAATCCCAGTTGTAAGAGAAACACTTAATAACTTGACTTCTAATTAATCATTTGGAAAAGTAGCAGAAGGTAGATTTTTCCCACGAATCATCTGTTGATCTGCATCCCAATAATCACAAACACCGCAGAAGACCTACTGGAACCCGCATGGACCCAAGATTCTCGCAGATACTTTATTAATAGGTTATTTGAGTCATTGAAGAAATGTGTGGATGCAGTCCTCCAAGCTGATGGGAGTCATACACAATATTAATTCTTTTTCCACTGCAGCATGACTTTATATTTTATACTGGACATTATTTCTGTTAAGTGACGAGACTTTTGTCTCAGTAAAGTCAGACCTTACTGTCCTGATGATATAATTAAAAATCAAGGCATGATCATATTTTATGTTGGTAAAATAAGCGTAATCTAGAGACCTTTGCCTTTCATATAAGCCACTTCTGATACCAAATGATCAACTAGAAGTCAACTTATTTGTTGTTGTTAACTTGGAGAGTAGACAAGACTTTTGTCGGGTAGTGTGCACACACAAAAATATATATTTTGAATTTAGATTTTGTATTCCTTTTTATTTGAATATTGTTTTTGCTGTATAATAAGATTGTTTTAATTACATCTGCATTATTTGCAAAAATGTTTTTCTTTAGCTAGATAAACACCAGGTTAAATTTGTTTGGTTTTGTTAACCCAAACTTAAGCCTCTTTTCCACTGCACACGACAAATGACAAGCGACAGACCAGAGAGTAGTCTGGGAGCTTCGATCATCTCTGTATGCGGAAAATTCGGGTCCGACTTGAGCTGCGGATCCGTTATAATATTTCAAGTCCCGCGACTAGACCGCATGTGACCGACCGACCGGATGTGATGCATTTCAGTGTTGTCCAAGCAGGTCCATGTACGCGAGATGAGAAATAGGAGTTTTATTCTTTATTTCTGAATCAGAAAAATGTCTCTGTTACAAAAAAACATTACTACTCATAAATGAGTAATAAAAAAAAAAATTTTTTAATGCTGTCTCCACATTCCCTCCAAAATGCTTAGTGGTTTATGAGTTTCAGTATTCATTCGTTCAAAAATGGTGAACGCACAGAGAATAAAGGCTCTTGCTTTTGCACTCCTTTATTTTTGACACTGCGAGAACAGCTTCTCTCCCATGGTGCACAACAAAGCTTGATATTCTGTGTGACTGCCACAAGGGGGCGTAATCAGACAGTTATGTCCGAATGTTGTGTGCAGTGGAAAGGCGGCTTTACTCTGCTACCCTGAGTTTGTTCAGTTAGTTTTGTGTAACAGACCTCAGGACATCATTTGGGTCTTTCCATTTTGACTGACCTGTGCTTTCGTTATTTTCCCCTCAGGATTACAGCTCTGTCCAGGTAGAAGTGACTCCACATGTGGCCGACGCTGAGAGACTGAATGTTAATGTACTTGTGAAAGAGCCGTTTTATGTGTGCTATGTACTGGAGGGTGAGGTCAGGCCACTTTTCCTTTCTTGTTAAAGAGTCACAATAGATAAGAATAATGTTTCAAAGCTGTTGTCCTCCTTAGGTTTGTCCATAAAGGCTATCGGGTATATGTATTTTAGCTTCCATTAGGGTCAGCGGAGCTGCGGAAAGGCTCAATCATGAAAACATCCGACCTTATTTAAAGACACACATAGAATTAAGGAGAATTTTTGCTGTACATTAATATCTTAATTTTTCTTAAACACTGCAGCTTGTTGAGGTATGTTTGCAATCGAGTGACTGTACAAGTGTGTCTGTGAGTTTAAATGAAGGTTTAAACTAAAGGTATTCTTCATTTTTAAATATCTGCCTGTGAGAAAAACATGGAATTAAAACTTTCTATTATACAACGTTCGGTTTGGGTGTTTTGTTTTTTTGAGTGCAGAGCAGATGATGATGTTGGTTTTAAGTTTTTTTTCTCTTATCTCCTTGAGAGGACATCTGTATAGTCTCACACAAGTTGATAAGACCCTTCAGGGCCAAAACTGCAAGGTGAAATTCTGATTCATTCTGCTCACATTGTTTGTTAAAAGCACTTCTGTTCAGACTGAACCAGAACTTTGTTCAAGACAACAATTAATCCATTTCTAGGCTCCTTTCTTTAAATCTGACTGTTCTTACTTTTGAGGATTTCTTCTGTCTTTAACACACAGAGGAATTATTAGCATTTTACATTTTTAGCATTAAAGCATTTGATTAGGGACATTTTTATCAACTTAAAAAATATATTTAAAAATCTAACACTTTACAATAAGTTATATTAGTTCATGTTGATGTATTTGCTAACATGGACAAACAATGAGCAAAACATTACATTATTAATATTAATATCATTTTTAAAAAGGTGTCTTCTGGAGGATTTTTTTTATTTGTTATTGATTAAATTGAATTACGTTTTTAAACAGTGTTATGTGTATGTTTTTTTGTGTGCGACGAATGATTAAGAAACGGTTATGATTGTAAATGATATATTCAATATTTAATATTGCAATGCTGACGATATGGCATTAAAACATAAGTATTTATTCATCTTAATGGAGCTAATGAAAATAAAAGTGGTTCTTTTTAACTTACAGTGCATTATTTAATCTTAACAAGTGTGAATTAGCATTTTAATAATGCATTAGCAGATGTTGAACGATATAAATAAATTCTGTACAAACATTGGTTAATATTTGTTCATGTTAGTAAATACGTTACCGAATGAAACCTTTATTTTAAAGCAGGGGTCACCAAACTTGAAGGGTCTGGCTGCAGACTGGGTGCACATGCAAGCTGAGACTGCATGCAATGCTTTTCATGCATATGCCTAACCCTGCTCCTAAGTCTACCCAAACACTCTAGACCAGTGGTTCTCAACTGGTTTGGCCATGGGACCCACATTTTTACATGGTCATCAAGCCACGACCCAAATTTTTAGGAACTATATTTTAATTTTAGGAATTATAATAAATTAATTTGTATTTATTTGTTAACATACACAAGTAGTAACAGATAAATCATAAGAAAATCACCAAGACTTACAAATAAACAATTTTTTATCAATTTCATTGGACAAAATATATCAAATTATACAAATTATACAAAGTACAATTGCGCATTTCAAAATAAAAGTCCGGTATGAGCAATTCAAAATAAAAGTCTGGTATGAGCATTTCAAAACAAAAGTCCGGTATAAGCAAAATAAGTTAAAAATTAATGTTTTACACACACTCCGCGACCCACTAAAAATATTCCCGCGACCCACTTTTGGGTCGCGACCCACCAGTTGAGAAACACTGCTCTAGACTGCACAAGACATGTGACTAGTATAGTTTTAAATGGGGAAAATTGTAATGATCAATATGGCGAATGAAGCCCCGCCTACTAGTAGAGGAGCTAATCATCGATTACTATAGACTGATGTTTCTCCGGGGGAGAAAATCAGACCAGATGTGTTTTCATGAGTTTTTGTGGTCAACAAACACACTGAAATCTTGCCAATTCTTGCATCACAGACACAAGAAATATATCCACATAAAGTTTGACATCTGTGCTTTTAAATGAACCAAGTGCGCTTGAAAACAAAAGCTTTCTGGTTTTGTAATCTGTATGAAACGAATGCCCCACAAACTTATAAACGAAGAGTCGCTGTTGTTTTTGGAGGAGATTCGCCATCAAGACCAAGTTGTGAATTACTTCAGAAGACGAAGATTAAGAGGATGATAATATATGGAACGACTAAAAATGAGGTTGGTGTCGTGATCTCGTTTCTTTTTGAATGTGCTTGGGCAACCTGAGAAAAATGCAGATTTTGTTTGAGTGGATCGTTTAGAAAGGAAAGTTTTGAGACAGTTGTTGATTAGTTTGACTGGTGGTTCCAAATATGGTATGCTTGGCAAACAGTGTTGGAGAATTGGATGTTTCCCCATTAAGACAGAATGCCCGATCATACAGCCCTAGAGGTGTTTGCTGTATGATGGCTGTTTTTTAAAGAGGCTCTCTCAATGGTCAAGAAGACAAATTCTTACTCAAAATGTCTTTTAAAGCTTTATTCTTTGCAAAGAAGGTCAGACAATCATACAGCAACACATATTTCAGAAGAGTGTGACACAGAAGGAAGAGTGTGTTCCCTTTTTATCTTGTTTCTTCCCTCTAATGTCCACAAGGTCACTAAACATGGATTACAGTTTTGTTCCCAGCCACATACAACCCAACTACACTGTAAAACCCGATGAGTAGGCCCACACGGAATCTGCGTGTGCAGAATTCTGCAGGTTTTCAGCCCATCATTGATTCTGCTTATTTACATGTGTAAATGTGTGTAAATGTGTATTTACTTAGTTTTTATATTTTCTGTCATTTAGTAGAGATTTTATATGAGAGACTTGCTTTGTTTACCAAATAATGTGGATCTAATTGGATTTGCATTGTAAACATTAAATAAAAGGTAAAAAATTTATACTTTTTATTTCATATATTAAGGTTTTAGTTATGATACTCCCAAAATCATTCGGCATAGATCCAGAAATAACAAAAAATGGGTCCCACTTTATATTGTCGCTCATACCTGTGAACTTACATGGTAATTAGATGTGTAAGTAGTATGTAACTACAGTGTATGTACACACTGGTACATAGTATTTACTTGTGTAATACTGGTGTAACTACACTCATGTAACAACCCACTGAACAATATAAAGTGGGACCAAAAATGTCCGCAGATTCCGTCTGGCCCTACTGATAAGTAAAGTTAACTCAAACTGTTTGAGGAAAGCAATTGCGGCAATCCATTTAAGTTTTGAAACAGTATGGTTTAAGAACTGCAAACTCTATGACTACGTATAGAGTCATTCATTCATTCATTTTCTTTTCGGCTTAGTCCCTTTATTAATCCGGGGTCGCCACAGCGGAATGAACCGCCAACTTATCCGGCATTTGTTTTACGCAGCGGATGCCCTTCCAGCCACAACCCATCTCTGGGAAACACATTCATACATTCTCATTCACACACATACACTATGGACAATTTAGCTTACCCAATTAACCTGTACCGCATGTCTTTGGACTGTGGGCGAAACCGGAGCACCCGGAGGAAACCCACGCAACCACGGGGAGAACATGCAAACTCCACACAGAAATGCCAACTGGCCCAACCGGGACCTGCCCCAACCGGGGATTGAACCAGCGACCTTCTTGCTGTGAGGCGAACGTGCTACTCACGCGCCACCGTGGCGCCCCGTATAGAGTCATATACACCTATATTATTTGTGTTGATGGTTTGTTTTGTCAAACTTTTAGAGTATTAGTAACTTAAACGTTTTAGGTTCATTTATCAAATCATTATGAGTTCAACAAATTAAGTCCAAACAACTTTATAGCTACTCAAACGGTTTGCTATTGCTTCTAGTTTTAAAGTTAACAGAAAAATATATAAGTAATTCATTCATAACTCATTCGTTTTGAGTTCTGCTTAATATAACCTGTTCATGAGTTACGGTAACTCTCTTTCATTGAGTCAAAGTAACTTCATTTAGAGATTTTGACGGTTTTACAGTGTAGGTAATGTATACCGAATGTTACGTGTTTAAGTTATTAAATGGATGAGACGTAACAATCAGTGAGTCTCTAATAATGCTGGTGGAACAAGGAGAAAACACAACTACTGCATAAGTGAAACAAAATGTAAGCATTTATTAAACAGAGCACATCAAACAATGAATATAGAAAATTAGATGTAATATAAATATAATCGAATTAAACGAAAAACAGGAGTGTTGCCAAAACAAAGAAATAAATATAACAAAACGATCCAACTAAACCCCAACCCACTAAACTAACTGAACAAAGAAAAATGCATAAACAAAACCGTAAGCTTCAGCACGCTGCTTAACTAAACTTCATAACTATTTCCAAAACATAACAACAAATGTGGCAACGCCTCCATAAACTAACTAACAGAAAACTACTATTCTGTTCGGAATTAATAGAATTCTCGTAAAGTACACACTGTTAGCCATTAGCAAAACAAGAGTTGTTTGATAATCCAATTCTCATAAAGATCGTTCAACTTCTCAATAGATACTACATTAACTTTCACAAGCTTCTCTAACAAATCGATCCCTTACTCTAAAGACACTCAACAACAACAGCAAAAGAATAAGTACAGACAGTGAACAGGCTGGCCGACAAAAGTGAGGAGTTTGTGCTCCTCATGAACAGCGCAAGCGCACGCCTTTTATACATCCTGAGGCAGACCAGCTCCTGATTGGTGCGCCGATTGGGGGATTACATGATATGTAACACGAAGGACAGATAAAAAAAAAAAAAAACAGATGTCAAAGTCGCAACGTATGGCTTAAGACAGAGGTGTCCAAACTCAGCCCTGGAGGGCCGGTGTTCTGCAGATTTTAGCTCCAACTTGCCTCAACATACCTGCAAAGATGTTTCTAGAAAGCCTAGTAAGAGACTGATTAGCTAGCCCAGGTGTGTCTGATTGGGGTTGGAACTAAACTTTGCAGGATAACGGGGCTTGGACATCCCTGGGCAAAGTAATTTATATAGAAGGAACAAACACAGACCTCGTAATGTATTTAAATGAAGTTACACTGAATTCACACCACTGAGTGAAATGACTTGCCGAGCTCTTACACTCTGGTGCTATTTTGGGATTTCCGTCTGGATTTTGTCTACCCAAATTTAAAAGCTTCCTAAATCCACATGCAGAGGAGTAAATTCAAAAATGTGGTATCATTTTAAAGAAAACCCTTAAGATTTTCATAAAACACTGTTGAAAGTGATTAAAATAATTGTATATGTTGTCTGTGTTATCATAAACACTTTTAAAAAAGTGTATTTTTTCTTTATAAACTCAAATTTAAAAGAGTACCTTTTAGGTTCTGTGTGGTCTAGGTTTCTGTAATTAATTTTTGGTGGTTCCTGCACATGTCAGTAACCATAAGAAAAAAGAAAAATGCCTCTATCATAATCTATGCAAAAGTTATTGTATTCCAACTGATGAGAGGTGCTATACCTTTTTTTATGTAATTTCCACCTACCAAACTTTGAAAGTCTTCCGTATCCAAATGCAATGGTATAAATGACAAATTCCAGTGTTATTGGACAGAAAACCATTTGAATTTACAAAAGAAACTGCTGAAAGTAATAAATAATATTTGTTATGTTTTCTGTTTTATGATGAATCACTTCAACATTGGGCGCTTTTTTATTTTTTGTTCTAAAATGCTTTTTTGAAAATGTGTAGATAATCCCATAAGAGAATAAGACAACTGCAGACAGTTCTGCTTGAAACCAGCAGATAGCAGCAAACACTAGGAAATAGAGTTTTGTCTCTACCATAGAGTATGCAAAAGTTATTGTAATTCAACTGAATATTGGGAAAATAACTTTTTGATCATTCATATCAAATATGACATATTTGCTTCTGCATAGTTCTTACATGATAAGAACATGAGTTTCCATTACTTTCTCATTTCTCCTTCCCATTTGTATCATAACATTATATCAAAGAAGTCAAAGTCAGCTTCTCCAAAACTTCCTCAGCTCCTAGAAAAAAGCTTATTTTGAGGCTGTCTTCTTTTTCTGCGCCATAAAAAACGTGGTGATTCATTCGATAACTGTTTGATATGTGAATATAATTCAGCAAAGGAACGCTAGAATCATACATAGACAGGCAAGAGCTTTTATTTGAGATATGACTTGTACATGTGTCATATATGAAGCATATAAAAATATGAAAATGACAGCTCTGGTATCCAGTATTTTGTTGTGTAATTAAATGTTAATAACTTTTGTACAGTAAAATAAAAACCTAAGTAATACATATGTGCATAAAATATAGCTTCTACACTTCCAAACGGAACCACTTATAGGGGTCTTGCGCAACCACTGACCTTTAAAAATGAAAGGGAAGTTGATGACGTCACCAGAGTTTAAGCACCCTTGACTTTCCAGTGCACTTTTGAACTCCCTTTTACTCCTAGAATGATTTCAGAGTATGGTGCAGCCACAGTTTCGAAGCGGTCTCTCACTATCAGTATCAGCATGATCAGCGGCGCTGCTCTTTGATTCTGTCTCATCCTTTAAATCCGAATCATCAACATGCACTCGAACACACTCCATCACACACATCTGA
>CAIGQQ010002949.1:537340-569238 GCA_903798035.1 Danio albolineatus
ATGCCATTAAATTATTTATTAATCTCCATTAAATTATTTATTTATTTGTTTATTTGTTTATTTGTTTATTTATTTATTTATTTATTTATTTATTTATTTATTTATTTATTTATTTAATGCCATTCAATTATTTATGTATCTCCATTAAATTATTTATTTATCTTTTTTAATTAATTAATTAATTCATTTATTTAATGGCTTTAAATTATTTATTTATCTCCTTTAATTAATTAATTTATTTATTTTAGTGCCATTAAATTATTTATTTATTCATCTTCATTAAATTATTTATTGATCTTTTTAAAATGTATTTATTATATTTATTTATTTATCTCCATTCAATTATTTATTTATCTTTTTTAATTGATTTATTTATTATTTTAATGCCGCGCTCGTGTCTGGATCCAGAAGTAACGCTGTAATAGCCGGGAGGAGAGGAAAAGCCACACCAGCAGGTCAAATGAGTCACAGTGAGAGAGAGAAATGGAGTTTACTTTCATTTTCTCAATGGCAGTGAAATAGGGCCTTCTGCTGTTCAGTGTCATTGAAAGACTGTCCAGCAAACACACACGCAGTGAAATTGTGCAGACTTTCTGCATTTTTAAGTAGTTGGCATGTTGTAAATACTTGCGCTTGCCTCCCTCGCCATAGTAAGCTACAGCGACATAGCACATATGTGATAAATGACGTCAGTACATAACAACCGGTTATGATTATTACTGAACCGATACCAAATTGTCTGCGTCTGCATCGCGGTGCACTGAAGAAACAATTAATTTTGACACCCCTAGCCACTATATTGAAGTATCCGAAGTACTTAAAACTGTGGTTAAAAAAACCTAAACCAAAACAAAAATATCTTTCCCTTCGGCCAAAAATGCGCAACCATAGGAAATGATTGGAAAATACTAAAATTCAAAGCATGTTTCTTTATTTGTCCAATAAAAATCATTAACTCCAACACAATGCCGATCAATCAAATAGATAAACGAAGGTCTGAGACAACATGCACAAAGGGTCAAACAACTGTTCGCACCTGGTTTTAAGATCCAATCACAAGTGGACGAAAGCAAGTAGGTATCGCTGCAGCCCGGAGACCTCCAAGTGGGAGGAATCACACCGCAAGTAGGTTGGGTGACCTCCACTCAAACCACAAGTAGGTTGGGTTTGAGTGGTGTAGATGGGGAAAATATTAATTAAACACATCAGGTTACTGTGAGGTTGGGTTTAGGGTTGGGTTTAGGTGTAGACATTCAGAAAGCACAATATAAGACTCTGTGTCATGGACAACACATTAAATAAATAAAAACTCCATGCACAGCCCACTTGGAGTTGACTCTGACCTCTGTTTATAGCCTTCTCGATGAAAGAGACACATCAGCGTTCACATCTGCCTTTAAATGTGTCTCTTTTGTCCACTTTTGACCACTGCCCTGATGATAAGGGCCTGTGGCTGGGTGTTAAAGAAATATTACTTGTACCATTAAAAAAATCAGCATATTTTTACATAAGCATCCTACTGAAATATTTGGGCACAATCATTTTTTTTTTTTTTCAAAAATAGTTTTTTTTTTTATCTGAGTGGTTTAAGTCTTCTTTAAGGCTTATTTTCATAAGTTTGTCACTTGAGCAAACACAAAGTTACTTGAGTTACACATTAATTCCATCTCTATAACTTTTACTCATTGGAAATGAATGGGGAATACTAAAATTAAAAGCATTTTTTATTTTTACTCTTCGGGGTATATCAATATAGATAATTGCATTACATTTATATACATACATTGATAGATTTAATGTTTTCAAAGACAGTGATATGACATCTGTTTTCAAAAGAAATTGGTTCACACTTGAGACTTTTTACCACTGAAAAAAAAACCGATTCATTGGATTTACTCAATTTGTTTAAGGTAAGTGGTTGCAAACAAATTTAATGGGCTGAATTTAAACAAACAAATTAAGTTGAACATTATTGAATTTCATTCGTTTGTTTAAATTCAGCCCATATCAGTTGTTTGCAACCACTTATGGCTGATTTATACTTCTGCATCAAGCACATGTGTATGCCCCAGCGCAGCCTGTGCGTGGATGCTGTGGCTGTCGCTGATGCACACCTCTCAAAAAATGTAACTACAAAACGACGAGTAGCGCAAGCCCTGTGATTGGTCGGCTTGTTGAGCTGACGAGTGCGGGCATGGGTGAGAGCCGCACGATCCCGATAGAGCGAGTGTTTACAAGTGTGGAGTCCTGTGAAGGAGCTCTAGATGGAAACTGTTGTTCTGTGTTTACCCCTTATGGTTAAAGTTGTTGCACGTCCGTCAGTTCCCGCCTCAAAATGAGCATGTTTGAACCACTTGAACATTAAGGTAGCGTTCAGAATGAACAAAACACCAGCGAAGAAACTCGACACAGCGGAGCATAAACACCTCACTGCCAGCTAGCGTTTCGAAAGTGTTATTGCAGATCAGCACATACAGCGCGCAGAAGTATAAATGCTCGACAACGCACATTGCATGCACCGTGGGTCACGGGGATCACTTGACTCAGAAGTATAAACAAGGCTTTACCTTAAACAAATCCAAGTGAATCCAATAAATAGTTTTTTTTCAATGTGCCCAAAATATCCACAGTGAAAAACATAAGGGGGCTAAAGTATGCACACTTGAGGGTTAAACTAACCAACAGTCTGTAATCAGCATACCTGTCAACATTGGGATGTGAAAATAAGGGACACCGCCCCCCCACCCCACCAACCCCCAAAAATTAAAAAATCCCCATATTAAATATGTCCTTCTTGATCTGTTTCAAAGTAAATAAACGGTTAAACGGACAGTAATATAAAAGAAAGTTTAATAGTAGACGTTAGCAAACAGTTTAGCTCATTAAAATTAGCTGTTATAAAGAAATAGGAGGTGGTCTAGTGGTTAGCACGTTTGCCTCACAGCAAGAAGGTCGCTGGTTCGATCCCCGGCTGGGCCAGTTGGCATTTCTGTGTGGAGTTTGCATGTTCTCCCCGTGGTTGTGTGGGTTTCCTCTGGGTGCTCCGGTTTCCCCCACAGTCCAAAGACATGCGGTACAGGTGAATTGGGTAAGCTAAATTGTCCGTGGTGTATGTGTGTGAATGAGAATGTATGAATGTGTTTCCCAGAGATGGGTTGTGGCTGGAAGGGCATCCGCTGCGTAAAACAAATGCTGGATAAGTTGGCGGTTCATTCCGCTGTGGCGACCCCGGATTAACAAAGGGACTAAGCCGAAAAGAAAATGAATGAATGAATGAATGAATGAAAGAAATAGGATCAAATCCTATCCTGTTATTAAATCTTACTCATCTCTTCCTCACTGTATATCTTACACATTATGAATAAAGAGCAGCGAATGAATCTCATTTATTTACATTTTGTTTGTTTGATTACATGAAATAACAGAGGTGTCACTGTTATAAATAACAGAAGTTTACATCTATCGTTACAACGATGGCATTCGATTGCTTTCCTAACGTTTTTAGCTCATTTAGGACAAAATTAGTTGTGTTTGAAAAAAACCCATCATAATGGACATCTTTAGATGTTATTATTATTAATTATATGTATATTTCTGTTCAAACACGCACCCAAGACCTGGTATCCACTTTCACTCTGCTTCTAATCGAGTGTACAGAATCTGTTACAGCGTCTATTTATCACTACGGACGCGTCAGCTGACAGTCACGACTGTTTTGACTGTTTTGAGGATTGCACAGGAGGGGTGACGGCACCTGCAATGAAAAGGAAAGGGAATCCCGCGATTTTTAACATTATTTCAGAGTGTTTCATGTCTAAATAAAACGAGAGCACAGAACAGATTCCAACATAATAAGAGCAAGGGGCGGCCTCTGGTAGTGCGGTATTGGTTGCGTATAGGGAGGATCGGCTCTTTAATGTTTATCGCCACCCGTCGGAGAACAACTGAAAATACGGGAGAAATACGGGAAAATACCTTTGCGGGATGATAGCATGATAGAACTGTAAAATACAGGAGAATCCCGGGAAATACGGGAGGGTTGACAGGTATGGTAGTCAGCAAAGCCTGGTTTATACTTCTGCATCAAGTGATCGCCGTGACCCACGGTGCATGCAAGGCGCATTGCTGTGCATTTATTCTTCTGCGCGCTGTATGTGCTGCTCTGCAATAACACTTCCGAAATGCTAGCTGGCAGTGAGGTTTTTATGTTCCTGTAGTGGCAATTTCTTTAACGGGGCGTCTCTCAGTGGTAAAGAAGACAAAATCTTACCCAAAGTGTCTTTAAAAGTTTTATTCTTTGCAAAGAAGGTCAGACAATCATACAGCAACGCAGGTTTCTGCAGAGTGTGAGACACAGAAACAGAGTGTGTTCTCTTTTTATCTAGTTTGCTAAGCTCACAAGGTCAAGTAAGACATAGAGAATGAATCACAGTTACATCAACGCACACACATTTGACCTTTGACCAACTATGTTTCAGTCTTGACTTCCACCCGAACATATAGTTTGTTAACTCCCCATGTAGACACCCAAATTCCGTCCAGCCACATAAACATGTCAAGGCGGTCATGCATGCTCTGGCTACGTAATGCACACAATGAATTGTAGTCACGCAAGCTCTGGCCATGTAATATATCAACAGGATGAACATAAACAGTCGTGAACTTAGCCAGACCCTGGACTAACTTAAACATTTCATAACAAAATAAACTATTATATATATGAATAGTTTGGTTGCAAAACGCGATAAACGCCATTTTTTGACATTTGGATTTTATGATTGGAAATCACTGTTCAGATGTTTCCTTACCCTTATGTGTGAATTGCTGCCATTAACACAGTTTAAGAATGAACATTTTAGGCCTACTACAAACTGTATTTTTTCACAAAACGCGATATCCGCCAGACCAGTTTCTTTACAAAGTGCGATATAACAGTTACAGAACTGTTATATATAGAACAGCTATATGCGCGAGCTCAGCATCCCCTGGGAGGAGAGTCACCGCCGGCGAAGTGCTCCGAGTTTGCTCATTGATTTAACGATAATATCAAAACAAAAAAACATATATTTTTAAAAAGAGGATTCACTAGGCTAACTAAAAAAGTTTGCCATTTAATTGTTTATACTGTAGGCGAGCTGTCAGTCACAGGCTACGTCCGTCTGTCAGTGAGAGAATCAAAGCTTCAGAGTCGAGCTAACCTCATGGATTTTGATGACGGATTGTAGCCGGTCATTCCAGCTGCATAATAATAATAATAATAATAATAATAATAATAACATTATTATTACAGTGAAATAAGTCATTAAATAGGACGGGGCGAGGCGAGTTTGTGTCTGCGGACTCGGTGAAACAGAAACTGCGCCATTGTGGCTTCGCCCGCTCTGATCATACAGGTTTTCAGCAGCGGTGTGAAGGAGCCTCCACTCTTTCTGTAACAAGCTACAAGTCGTTTATTTAACTAACTTAATCTTCATTCATTCATTTTCTTTTCGGCTTAGTCCCTTTATTAATCCGGGGTCGCCACAGCGGAATGAACCGCCAACTTATCCGGCAATTCACCTGTACCGCATGTCTTTGGACTGTGGGGGAAACCGGAGCACCCGGAGGAAACCCACGCAACCACGGGGAGAACATGCAAACTCCACACAGAAATGCCAACTGGCCCAACCGGGAACTGCCCCAACCGGTGATCGAACCAGCGACCTTCTTGCTGTGAGGCGAACGTGCTACTCACGCGCCACCGTGGCGCCCTAACTTAATCTTACTTATCTATATTATAACTAATCACAATTAGTCCGAAGCTGTTTAAGGATGGTTGAAACGATAAACATCCTGCAGTTAGTTTGCTCTGACAGCTCAGCCGGTACGCTGTTATCCGACCTTTTCATTCAGGGACTGGCCTGGATTACTGGCACACGCCATAGTCACATCATATCTATTGTGGCATTATGTTTTTGAATATTGTGAATATTTACGATCTATTGATAAATTATTGTTAATTTTCCCACTGATGATCCAAAAGATTTCTTCAAATGCCACAGTGAAGCCTGTTTAACGCCATTGGTGCCCCAGCAAAAAAAGAAAGAAAAAGTTATGTTATATTGTGTACGTTCTGACCAAAACTAACTAAATAACTCAGAATATTATTATTAATAATCAATCTTTTTATATACTGTTCCATATAGTTTTTATTAATTTTAATCAATTTAAGATGTTTGACAATGTTAAGATAAATTTGTTGCATTTTGGCATGCTTTTTGACTTATTTATGAACTATTTATGGACATAAAATTAAATGAGAAATATCCTGGATTTGAAGAGTATTTGTCCCTGGCCTTCACTGAGCTCAAGTAATAGTTTAACGTACAGAAATTGTGAATAAACTTGACTGTTGATGTCTTTAATAATAAAGTCAAATAACCAACATTTCTCAAAATGGATATATGTCATTTTGCAACGAAACTCTTAATATATATATGTTTAATACTCAGTATTTAAATTGAAAGTAAGATGGATAAAATTAATTTTTCACCACATTCTGCTGTGTCGAGTTTCTTCGCTGGTGTTTTGTTTATTCTGAACGCTACCTCAAAGTACAAGTGGCTCAAACTCGCTCATTTTGAGGCGGCAACCGGCAGACGTGCAACAACTTTATTCATAAGGTAAACACAAAGCAACAGTTTCCATCTAGAGCTCCTTCATGGGACTCGACACTTGTAAACACTCGCTCTATCATGCTCTCGCCCCCGCTTACAATCCGATCAATCACAGGGCTTGCGCTATGCATCATTTTGACGTGTAGTAGTAACATTTTTTGAGAGGTCAGCTTGTCGGCGACATACGGGGCATACGCGTGTGCTTGACGCAGAAGTATAAATCAGCCTTAAGTAAGTTTACACAGCAATAGCTGAGCCTGTCATTGCCATTTCCAATTGATCACAACAATACCAATCCCAACACAGATCAATGTACAACTGATGAGGCCAATGGCAACTTTATTATTTTTCTTTGATTCCTTTATCGACTCTTTTTCTGTCTGTCTGTAAAAATAGCGCCCGCAGGACAGCAGGAGAGGGAAGAGGAGCACGGTACTTTCGAGGAAATCTGTCCGTGTCGTGTTTTTAATGACCCGTATGAGTCCTTGACTGATTCTGTAAGTGTGATTCATGTCCAGTTGTGTCACATAAATCTTCTCGAAGCAGACTTTACCATCATCATCTGAATAGATGGAAACAATGATTCGGTCTGCGTTCGATTCCTCAAAGTCGCTTTCATAATTGTTCGTCACATAATTAGGCAGTAATCCTGGTGTGCTCAAGTCGCCCAGCTCATAGTATAAAAGGTCGGTATCAGGAAGGCGACCGTCTTCATTATCGAACTGCCGGAAGCCGAAATCCCCGTCCGCCGGGTTGCAGAGAGCGATCATACGGCTGTCTTCATCGATGCGAACACATTTACGACCAAACCACCACAGCAGGCAGAGACCGTGTCGGGGAGCGGGCTGGCCGAAGCCCGAGTCTCTCAGATGAGACAGATTATTCAGTGTTTTCACTCGGAGCGAGCAGCGTCTAGAAAACAAACTGAAAGAAGACACATTAAATAATACAGTAGGTACCGAAAGCATTCAGAACCCCTTAAATTTTTCACTCTTTGTTATATTGCAGCGATTTAAAAAGGAAAAACTGAATTATCACTAATGCTGCGTCCCAATTCGCATACTATCCATCCTAAAGAGTTGAGCCTGTCTCATCCTTCAAGTTCCTGGGGACCCACATCTCAAGGGACCTCTACTGGACCACCAACACCTCCAGTCTCATCAAGAAGGCTCACCAGCGCCTATTTTTCTTAAGGCAACTTAAGAAGAACCAGCTGTCATCAGCCATCTTAGTGAACTTCTACCGCTGCACAATAGAGAGCATCCTGACCAACTGAGTCACAGTCTGGTATGGAAACTGCTCTGTCGCTGAGCGGAAGGCCCTGCAGCGGGGGATGAAAACTGCCCAACGCATCACAGGGACTCCACTTCCTGCTATAGAGGACATTCAGAAAAAACACTGTCTGCGCCAAGCACGCAGTATTCTCAAGGACTCCTCTCACCCTGCTCACAGACCGTTTTCTCTCCTGCCTTCCGACAGGCGCTTCAGGCTCCCTCTGACAAATACCAGCAGACTGAGGAACAGCTTTTTCCCCAGAGCTGTCCTCCTTTTGAACTCTGCCCCCCACTGACTCTTTTGACCCCTACACACACCCCCCACTCTCCTCATAACTTATAAAGTTATGAAAAGTGTAAAAAAAAGTTGTGAAAAGTGTAAATAGACTACAAACATGACGGACGCGTAAGACCAACCGTCAAGTAGAGAGGCTTCGGTAAAGATGTTTGTATGACTAATCAATAATATCTAGGCCACTGGAAAATATTTAAATAATATTTTCTGTGTTATATTTCATCTGCAACAACAACAACACTGAACTTATATAACACAAGTTTGGACATTAACATCTGAATTCAGAATTATCCAAAGACCTGAGGAGATTTCTCTGCATGACAGACACGTGAATGGGAGATTATCTTTCTGCTGCTTCTCCAATACGGTAGGAAATTAAATACAACAGAAATGTGGATGATTGACAGGGCTCTTAACTAAGCAACACGACGATCTGTTAACGAGAAAGCAGTATATGCCCCAAAGCTTGCATACTTTTCTGTTACACACTCAAAAGTAGATATTTTTCCTTCACAAAAAAGTACATATTTTTAGGGTGTAGTTTTTGTTGTGCGAATAAGGACGCAGCTATGGTCCTCAGTATTCAGGCACTTTGCTGTGACACTCATATATTTAACTCAGGTGCTGTCCATTTCTTCTGATCATCCTTGAGATGGTTCTACACCTTCATTTGAGTCCAGCTGTGTTTGAATATACTGATTGGACTTGATTAGGAAAGCCACACACCTGTCCATACAAGACCTCACAGCTCACAATGCAAGTCAGAGCAAATGAGAATCATGAGGTCAATATGGAGCTACCTGAACAGCTCATAGACATTGTGGCAAGGCACAGATCTGGCCACGCTTACAAAACATCTCTGCTGCACTGAATGTTTCAAAGAGCACAGTGGCTTCCATAATCCTTAAGCAGAGGATGTTTGGGATGACCAGAACCCTTCCTAGAGCTGGCCGTCTGGCCAAACTGAGCTATCGGGGAGAAGAACCTTGAGAAAACAGGTAAAAATAAACCCAAAGATCACTGTGGCTGAGCTCCAGAGATGCAGTTGGGAGATAGAAGAAAGTTGTAGAAAGTCAACCCTCACTGCAGCCCTCCACCAGACGGGGCTTTTATGGCAGAGTAGCCTGACAGAAGTGTCTCCTCAGCGCAAGACACATGAAAGCCTGTTTAGAGTTTGCTAAATAATGGTAAGAAATAAAATTCTCTGGTCTGATGAGACCAAGATTGAACTGTTTTGGCCTCAATTCTAAGCGGTACATGTGGAGAAAACCAGGCACTGCTCATCACCTGTCCAATACAGTCCCAACAGTGAAGCACGGTGTTAGCAGCGTCATGCTATGGGGGTGTTTTTCAGCTGATGGGACAACTGGTAGCAAAAGAGAGAAAGATGAATGTGGCCAAGTAAAGGGATATCCCGGACTCAAACCTTCTCCATAGTGCTCAGGGCCTCAGACTGGGCGTTTATATTCCAACAAGACAATGACCCTAAGCACACCACTTAAATAACAAAGTAGCTTCACAACAACTCTGTGACTGTTCTTGAATGGCCCAGACAGAGCCCTGAGGTAAACCCAATTGAGCATCTCTGGAAAGACCTAAAAATGGCTGTCCACCAACATTTACCATCCAACCTGACAGAACTGGAGAGGATCTCCAAGAAGGAATGGCAGAGGATCCTCAAATCCAGGTGTGATAAACTTGTTGCATATTTCTCAAAAAAACTCTCGGCTGTATTAGACCAAAAGGGCTCTTCTACTAAATACTGAGCAATGAGTCTGAATACTTAGCACCATGTGACATTTTTTTTAGTCTTTCTTTTTTAATAAATCTGCAAAAATGTCAACCTTTCTTTGTTTTTCTGTCAATATGGGGTGCTGTGTGTACATTGAGGGAAAAAATCATCTTAAATGATTTTAGCAAATGGCTGCAATATAACAAAAAATGACAATTTTAATGGGGTCTGAATACTTTCGTACCCACTGTATATGACTCAATAAACCTAATTGGCTTCAATGGGATCCAGGTTTCTATGTCCCAAACTCCCAAAATGCAGTGTGCTGTAACAACACATTGCCATTCTCCACTGAAATCATCATGATATTTGTAATTATAATGGAAATGGGATTGGTTTTAATGGAAACAGATTTAGTCTTGTCTTGTAGGTGTCTACTGGTATTTTTTTGCCCTCTACTGGTGGCATGCTAAAACCCAATGGAATAGGCCTGTTTCAATACACACTAGAATTATAGGAACCTTTTAAAATGTACTTGTTTTGAAGGATACAATTTGATGGTTTGTAATATTTTAATAGTATTTTGTAGTGGAAACCATTATGTGCGATTTTTTTATTATTATTATTATTATTTTTAGTTAATTTATTTTTATTTATTATTTATTTATTTATTTATTTATTTATTTATTTATTTATTATTTTTTTAAATAAACCTGGTAATCCCTGACATCCATAATAGGACTTTAATTTAAACTGTATTGGTCACATGGGTCTCTGCTGGTATTCTTTGCATTGGTGACATCCTGCTATTGACTCATTATAATACTTTGTGTCTTTAATTAATTTATATGTGAAATGCGTTATTTAATATTTATCTCGTTCTACTCTTTTACCTTCTGTCTTTTTGTAATGCACAACGGTCAGCTATTGTTGTGTTTATCTGTACAATTTGATGGTTTGTAATGTTTTTCATGATATTTTGTAGTGGAAACCAGAAGAACTTTATGCATTCTGTTTGTTTTAGAGCCGGTAACCATTGACATCCATAGTAGGATAAACAAATACTATAAAAGTCAATGGTTACTGGTTTCCAGTGGTGGAAAGAGTACTAAAAAATCATACTCAAGTAAAAGTACCATTACCTTCAAGTAGAGTAAAAGTATCTGTAGTAAATATTACTCAAAGTAAGAGTAAAAAGTAGACCTTTTAGAAGTACTCAAGAGTAGTGAGTAGTGAGTATTATACTGTAGACAAGTTGATGCGTTTACAGAATGTTACGTTTACACATCCCTGCACAAACAACATGTGGTGTATTTAGGAATCTTCCTATTTTCGTTCATTCCATCCAACCTTCCTTCAATAATTTCTTTGTTCTCTCCTTCATTCATTCATTCGTTTGTTCCCTCATTCGTATTTTTGTTCCTTCCTACATTAGGTCCTTTTGTCCATTCATTCGTTTGTTCGTACCTTCCTTCCTTTGTTAGCTCATTCTTTCTTTCATATTTTTGTTCCTTCCTTCATTAGGTCCTTTTTTCATTCATTCCTTCCTTCGTTCCTTCTCTCCTTCCTTAGTTTGTTCAGTCTTTCCTTGAATCCTTCCTTCATTTATTTGGTTCTTCGATCCTTCCTTCCATTCATTGTTCGGTCCTTCCTTTTATTTGGCCCTTCCTTCCATTCTTCATTCGTTTCATTTAGTGATTGTTTAATGCTGTTTGGTGATTTCAGTCATCATACAGTCGACATCCATCATTTTCAGTGACATGCAGTCTATAAACAGTCTCTGGATCATTGCGTGTACAGATTTTAAATATCTTCTTGGACATTTTTAATGTTTCCAAAAGGTTTGCTGCATTTATAAAGCGCCCATGTCTTGAGGTTGTTCAGTATGATGTGATTTACTTTCTATGTGTGATTTAATTGTACAGGAATCACAGGACTGATCTTTCTACTTTAGACAATGACCATAGACAAGAAAGAAATAAAGTAGTGACTGCAGGCTGAAGGAAAGTAGTGGAGTAAAAGTGCAGATACAGCACTAATAATGTACTCAAGGGAGAGTAAAAGTCCACATTTATAAAACTACTCAGTAAATTACAATTCCTGAGAAAAACTTCTCAATTACAGTAGTTTGAGTACTTGTAGTTACTTTACACCACTGCTGGTTTCAAAGCAAACAGAATGTTCCTCTGTTTTACAAAATACCTTGAAAAACGTTACAATTGTTCCAACATTTTTCTAAATATCTTCTTTTGTGTTTAACAGAAGAAAAGAGACTCAACCAGGTTTGGAACAAGTGAAAGGGTGAGTAAATGACCACAGGATTTTTATTTTTGGCTGAACTATCTCTTTAAGGTCACCATGAAATTAAGACGCAAGTGCATGTAATGAATATAATGACCACGGCCTAATGTAAAAACCTGATTCTGCATGTAAAATACATGAGTTCAGTACTATGATTAATTCCCTGTAGAGAACATATCTAGAACGCTCCAGCAGTATTCGCTTCCCAAGAAATCTCCAAAAGGCAACCAAAGAGGAAGCTTGTATTTATTTAAGACACAGTATCATCACATGCATATTACTGTTTTTTTTTTTCATATGTATAGGCTTTACTGTAATAGTAATAGCACCAAAGCTCAATGTTATTACAATATGAATTGTGATATCCCATATAAACTATTAGTATTTAGTTATTGTCATAAACACCAAACAGTCCAGGATCATAAATACTTACAGACCGCGGATCAACAAATCCAAAGCAGCTTCATTTTCAGCCATTTGAACTATAATAATACGTCCACACTGTCAGAAAGCAGGAGATGATCGACATGAACATGTGCATGACGTGGCGCAGCTGCAACTCTAGTTGGCCGACCGGAAACTGAAACTGTGAGTTTGTGTTGTGTAAATGAATATGATTATAAAAGTCCACAAGCTGCAGTGTCATGTGCTTTAGTCTGTGTGTGTGTAAATAATGCTATTAAATATTGTCCTGTGAAGCTGAAACCAGGCTGCTGATGAAAATGCTTAAGGTTGAAAGTCAGATGAGTGAAAAAGTAATGCTAGAATTATTATTAATATTATTATTGGTCCATTTCTTTACTATAGTGAAATTAGAGCATTAAATTAGATCAAATTGAGCCAGAATTTTTTTATGTTAAAAAATTCATATGTAATAATTAAGCTTTACAAATTGTTGTTATATATATATATATATATATATATATATATATATATATATATATATATATATATATTAAATTTAATATTCATATTTAGTGCTCAAGAATTTTTCTTATTATATGAATATGATTATACAAGCTGCAGTGTCATGTGGTTTAGTCTGTGTGTGTGTAAATAATGCTATTAAATATTGACATATGAAGCTGAAACCAGGCTGCTTCTGAAAATGCTTTAGGTTGAAAGTCAGATGAGTGAAAAAGTAATGCTAGAATTATTATTATTATTATTATTATTATTATTATTTTATTTTTATTTTTTTTTGGGGGGGGGGGGGTCATTTCTTTACTGTAGTGAAATTAGAGCATTAAATTAGATAAAATTGAGCAAAAAAAAACTTTTTTTTGTTAAAAATTAATATTTAATAATTAAGCTTCACATATTGTTGTTATATTTAAAAAAAACATTTTAATATTCATATTTAGAGCTCAAGAATTTTTATTATTATTATGAATATGATTATACATATAAGTCCACAAGCTGCAGTGTCATGTGGTTTAGTCTGTGTGTAAATAATGCTATTAAATATTGACCTATGAAGCTGAAACCAGACTGCTGATGAAAATGCTTTAGATTGAAAGTCAGATGAGTGAAAAAGTAATGCTAGAATTATTATTATTATTATTATTTTTGGAGGAGGGGATCATTTCTTTACTGTAGTGAAATTAGAGCATTAAATTAGATAAAATCGAGCCAGAATTCGATTATTTTTTCATGTTAAAAATTCATATTTAATAATTAAGCTTTACAAATTGTTGTTATATTTTAAAAAATCATTTTAATATTTATATTTAGTGCTCGAGAATTTTATTATTATTATTATCAATGTTTAAAATGGTCATGCTGCTTTTTTTTGTAAATCTATAAATAGCTTTACTGGAAGTTTCAATAAATAGAAAAATAAAAAAAGAGTAGTATAATCCTATATAAAATTAAAAAACACAATATTTTAACTTGGGTAATTTTGGGTAATTTTCTTGTTGGCTTAGTCCCTTTATTAATCCGGGGTCGCCACAGCAGAATGAACCACCAACTTATCCAGCATTTGTTTTACGCAGCGGATGCCCTTCCAGCCGCAACCCATCTCTGGGAAACATCCATACACACTCATTCACACTCATATACTATGGACAATTTAGCCTACCCAATTCACCTATACCACATGTCTTTGGACTTGTGGGGGAAACCGGAGCACCCGGAGGAAACCCACGCAACCACGGGGAGAACATGCAAACTCCACACAGAAATGCCAACGGACCCAGCTGGGGCTCAAACCAGTGACCTTCTTGCTGTGAGGCGAACGTGCTACTCAAATAGTAGCCAAATAGCTAATTAATCTTTTTTAATTAATATACACCTCAAACCAATGCCAACAGCAACCAGCAGCAATGCAATAATAGCACAATATGCAATGCCGCTAGTCTGGCGTGAACTCGGACTCTGCAGTGACTGAGGTAAAGCTGTATAATGTGCTAGTATGTTGTTATTTTGACGGACATGACTCAGATAATTCATCATTTCTCTGAGGAATTCCTCGCGGTTATTCTGGAAGCTTATCGCCCTCAGAAAATCGGTGCTAATTCGGTAAGTGCGATTCAGGTCAAAGTTCCTGTGATCCGAGTGTCGTGTCACATAAATCTCGCCGAACACATTCCAGCTTGAGTCATAAGAAACGATAATGCGGTCGCAGTTGCTATCGTCTGAACGTCCAGTGTAATTCCCAGTGACGTAAGTGGGCAGTGAGTTGGCGTAGTTCAGGTTTCCCACTTCATAGTATTTTAGGAAACTGTCTGGAAGAAGTCCGTCAACATTACGGAATCGATGAAACCCAAAGTCTCCGTTTGCAGGGTTGCAGAGCGCGTTCATATGTCGATTCGAGTCAATCTGGACACATTCATGAGCAAACCACCACAGCAAGTTCAGTCCATGTCTAGGATGAGGAACACCGAAGCCAGACTCTCTCAGGTCGGATAGATCATACAGACGTCTCACCATAATGGTTTTAGTCCACCAGCGTGGTGTGCCTGTAGATCACAGATAATGATTTGAATAAAACATTGCAGACAACTTGCAACATGTGAACAAACGTTAAAGGTGCAGCAGGTGATTGTCTTCAGAAATATGTTTTGTTGTGCTGGTTGAAAGTCTCTTCACATTCCAATTGTACTGATTAAAGTGAATGTGTTTATATTAGGGCTGTCAATTGATTAAAAAAATTAACTAATTAATCACACTTTTGTTTGTGATTAATCATGATTAATCACGAAAAGCCGTATTTATTACAGAAATAAAAACACAGGTATGTAAGTGCCATTTGAATTTTAAAACAATCAATGCCAATAACAAACAAAAATTATTTCCATGTTGGATTCTAAGTGAACTACAAATAAAATACAAAATACAGGCATTGCAAATATGGAAGTTGGAAAATTATAATAATAACGTGTAGGAAAATCTGCATCAAGACCGTCCGAGCTCGGAAGAATGAGAAGAAAATCAGCTGAGTTGTTCAGTAGATTTTATTCTGACACAAGGGAAGGAAGAGCAATCTTATATACACACATCGAGGGTCCACCTATAACTGAGCCCTAACACAAAGGATATTACCATAAAAGGCAACAAACAGCGATAAAAAGACAGCTTACAACAACCAGGATAGGTGAGAATGCGTACGTGTAAATGTGTGGGAATGTGTGTGTGCATCTGTTCAGCGGGTCAGATAGAGACAGTCGGACGGTTATTTTGTAGCCAAAATAAGGACAGAATGTGCAGCTACTCACACATTTCCTGCAGTGTAGAGAAACAGCAGAAAGAGCAAGACAAAACTGGTTTATACTTCAACTCAGCAAGCTGTAACAAGCGGTATATAACACACACTTAATAATTAAATCCTTCATAAAGTATTGAATAAAAACAATTGTATTCATTGTAAAGTTGTTTTGCGAGTTGAGAACATTCATTATAAAGTAGAAACAATTTTGCTTAGTCCTCCTTAGCATTTTGGTAGTTGCTAAGACAGTGCAGTCTGTTGACATGTGACCTAAGAGTGAGAAAAGTCTCTCACAAGCAGAATCACTGAATCAGCATGTGAATTTCGGTGCTTAATTTCTGTGCCACTGGTGCTGTGACAAGGACGCAAGAAGCACCAAGGGGTACATCAAAGTCACGTATAAAGACTATAGGCTAGACTTCTTACATGGACTTTGGTCACGCCATCTCTAAACATTAAATTCTAAACTGCTTTGAGCGACTGTCTGCGATGTTAGGCGTTTAATCTTGTTGTTAGGATATCCACACATACACAAACACTCTCTCTTACACACACACACACACACACACAGATAACGCGGGCACTACAGCGAGCTCACCCGGTATAAGCGACTCCTTTCAGAGTCATCAACGCGCACGCTCGCGTTCATCAAATTTGCTCTAGGCAAACGGTGATCACGCCGCCCTCAACCCGAATATGAAAAAGAAAGTGACCGGTTCGCGGATGAACGTGCGGACCGGGAGGGAGTAGGTGTCGCGGATTAAGCTGGATTTATACTTTCGCCTGGCGCCGCATTGCACGCCTCCGCTGAGTGCGCGCGCACCTCAAGGCTTTTATACTCGCCGAGGGAGGGGGTAGGTGTCGCGGATTAAAGTGAGGACCGGGGGGTTCGCTCACTATTCTGCCGCCCTTGTCGGCCGCCTAGGTCGCCTCTGTGGACGCGCCGGCCCTGAACACATGTCAGCCACAACAGGAAATAAGAAAAAACTGTCACTGCGTTAAATGCGTTAATTTTTTTAACGCGTTCAATATTTCAAATTAATCGGCGTGCGTTAACGCCCTAATTTTGACAGCCCTAGTTTATATGTATTTTTATATTCTGGGTACACTGTAAAAAATCCAACTTACAAATTGCTAACTCAGTTTAAAATTGTAAGTTAAGTGGACATATTTTTGGGCTCAGAGTTGAATTTACTCATAAAAATTATTCAACTGCATGTTTGGAACTGTTTTGTTCAATGAAAGTAAAAAAAAATCAGTTGAGGAGACTTTAAATTTTGATTTCTCCATATCTTCAAAGAATAAAAAGTTGAGTTAACTTAAAATTTAAAAGCAACCGGCTGCAAAGAAATTTTGAGTTTATTAAGCTTCAGTGTTTGAAGTTGTGGCAAATTATTCCGTAAAGTCTAATTGACTTGTCGGTGCCAGTGGTGTAGTGGTTAGGGCGTCGACACATGCACTCCGGTGTTCATGGCGACCTGAGTTTGATTCCCGCCTCGTGGTCCTATGCTGATCCTTCCCCTCTCTCTGCTTTCCTGTCAATACTCTATACTGTCCTGTCCATTAAAGGTGAAAATCCCAAAAAAATAATTATTAAAAAAAAGTATACTTGATTTAAACCAGCCTTTTCGGTCAACTTAAAAAAATAATTTGGCTCAACTTCAACCTGAAGCTCAATAAACTCAAAGTTTCTTTGCAGCCGGTTGCTTTAAAATTTTAAGTTAACTCAACCTTTTATTTTTTACAGTGTAAGGCATAAGACTAAACAATGTTTATGTAATTAAAATAATAATAATAATTCCCATAATTCTGGTAAGTATAGCCCAAAATGTCTGTCAACAAATGTAGATTTGAACATCTGCACACCCTGTTCATGCAGATCCCCGATTGCATGTACATGCGCGCTGCGTTCATAACAAGTGCACACGAGAGAGAGAGAGAGAGACTGACAGCGGTAAAAACAAATGCTGAATCAACTTTTTAAAGTCCTGAATCAATATTGGAGTTACATGTGCACGCTGGAGGAAGGACAAGACCATGCACTGTAAAAAATAAAATCACCATTTGTTCAGCACACTGTACTTTTTCTGTCATATATACTAAGAATTGTGAATAACTATTGACAACATAGTCTAGAATGTTATGTCAACATCATTCGCTAACATGTTATGTCTACATGTTTAACAGAGTTTTCTGGACAAACTTTTTTGTGTTGAACAGGAATGTTGACATTTAAATAATTCACGCATGCGTGATGCAACGATTGAAAACTAAGCTTGTTTATCTGTTGCTTGTATGAGGGGTGACACAGTGGCGCAGTAGGTAGCAAAGTCATCTCACAGCAAGAAGGTTGCTGGTTGGAACCCCGGCTGGGTCAGTTGGCATCCCTGTTCAAGTGCATTTCCTCCAGGTGCTCAGGTTTCCCCCACAGTCCAAAGACATGCGGTACAAGTGTCTGAGTGTGAATGGGTGATTCCCAGTACTGGGTTGCAGCTGGAAGGGCATCCGCTGAGTAAAACATATGGTGAATAAGTTGGCGGTTCATTCCACTGTGGCAACCTCTGATGAATAAAGGAACTAAGCCAAAGAAAAATGAATGAATGAATGTTTGTCATTTTAAGCTAAAATTATTAAAAACAGTAGTGCTAACTACACTGTAAAATGTAATAAGTTGACCTTACTTAGAAAAATTGAGGTAACCGATTGCCTTAAAATTTCTAAGTAAAGTAGTGTATTAATTTTAAGTGAGTTTAACTTTAAAAAAGTTTGTAATTACAAACTTTTTAAAAGTTCTGCTTATACTATATGATGTAACTACTTTGATGTAACTTTTTTATATATAGTTTTGGCTTCTATGAATGTGTTTATCACATATACATAATAAATATATATAACACGCACACATATTATGTCAAAACAAACTTTTATTTTGGATGTGATTAATCACGATTAATTTTTGGACAGCCCTAATATATATATATATAACAAATTGTTTTGAATGCAGTTCATAATTTGTATTTAGTTTTCTATGATCTTTGAGTTTACAAAGTGTAATGTGCTGAAAAAATGTAATGGAACAAAAAACAAATAAAGCTAACACAATATTGAACTGTTTGTTTTTAATGTGGTTAATGATTTTAAAGGAAAGCTAAAAAATTACATTTTAAAATATAACCTATTAATTAAGTCAAATTAACCTGTTATTTAAGTAAAAATAACCAATTATTGGGTAGAAAAACAACCAATTTTTGGGTTAAAAATAATAACCCAATTACTTAATAACCCTTATTACTTAATTCAACCCCTGATGTGTTCTGTCCTATATTTACCCAGCAATAAGGTTCAAAACAACCCAATTTGGGTGGTTTTTAACACTGTGTTTTTTTTAGAGTGTATTGTTCTGTAAATGAGAAAACATTTTACAAGTAACTTTTATTCTATTTTTGGACCTTAGTCTTGTAAAAAGACCAATAAAAAGCTGCGAAGCACCAAAACCTGCCCATGTTCAAATAAATTTGATTACTAAGTCGACTATGGAATTTTCAAACTGACTTTTTTTTTTACAAGAGAGGCTAGAAAAATCACGAAGCTCTACATTGATATTAGTAGGTCTATAATAATAATAATAATAATAATAATTATTATTATTATAATTATTACTATTATTAATATTATTATGGTTTTTTTATAATTAGGAAAGTAAAATGTGCTGGCCAGTTTATTTACTTAATAAATGACAAGGCTACGGTTATTGAGTTAAAACTTTTAACAGATTCCTGTTTTTTCTGATGATAAATATTTATTCATATTTCTTTATTCTAAATCTTTAGGAAATATTTTGGCACATCAAAAAGTGTGGTTAGTGCTTAAAAGGTCTCTAAAATGCAGTATTTAAATATCATATTTAAATAGAAAATGAGGTGAATAGCCCCAAGGTTCACATTTTGAACTATTTTCCCACCCATTAACAGTAGACCTATTCAAAATACAATAGGTTGAATGAATTGGAATTAAATTAAAATGCTTAATCTAAGAATCAGTGCAAGTTTCCTTCTCTAAAATAATCTATTTATATTTTTAAATGATAGCCTATTGTGCCGTTTAAATAGAAACGTATTCTAGCCTATATTAATATTGGCCTAATGTAAATATAAATATGAAAAGGTCTAATTCAATTATTACAATACTTAATATACACCTAAAAATCATTTGAATGGATGATTGCTTCAAAGCAGCTCAATTTCCTTAAACCAAATTTGTTAATTATATTCTCACAATTATATGATCAAGGGTCCTGTGTTAGTAATTCTGTATGATAAAGTGTTAAAATAGAGGGAAAAAAAAAACAACTAGCCTAAAAAAAAAAAATCATAAAATGATCCATTTACACAGACAGAAAAAGCGCTGTTAGAGAAGAGATACAGGACAGAAGAGGTGTAGTGTGTGCGTGTGTGTGTGATTTCGGATATTTTCAGCTATATAAACCTAAGTGACAGTGACACCGACAACGGCGGTGAGGATCCAATCGCAGATTTATTTTGGAAGTCAGCAAAGCAGTGGTCAACAGGGGCAATCAGATATTTACAGACAGTCCAGAATCGTAGTCGTAGTACAGGCAGAAGGTCAACAAGGCTGGTAGCAGGCAAGGATAAACAAACAAGCAAGGCAAGGGTCAAAACACAAAAAGACTAGACAAAGGAAATGCGTTGTAATAACATATACAGTTAACAATACTCAGCGACGAGGATTAGTGTACGTGCTGCTTATGTAGTGTGTGTAATCAGTCCTTGACAGTCCTCCAGTGATGTGTGTTTTGAAGCAGGAGTGTGTGTGCTGCAATGCATGACTGGAATTGTATTCCGTTAACAAGCAGATTTGTAGTTCAAGGAATGTGTGTGTGTGTTTACCAGCGATCTCTGGCTGTTAGATCGCTGGTGATCGTGACAAGAAACCATACATTTTCACTAGTTTTATTAGTATTTTTTTAAAGTGTGCTTTAAATGCCTTAAAAATAAGTTACATCTTTGTAGACTATAAATATATATATATACCAGTGGTTCTCAACTGGTTTGGCCACGGGACCCACATTTTTACATGGTCATCAAGCCGCAACCCAATATTTTATTGTTGCATTTAACAATGTATCAAATTATAGAAATATTACAAAGTAAAAACGATAAATACTGTAAACAGCGGTTAGGGTAGAGAAATGTTCAGTTACCGAACTAAACTGAACTGTTGTCGCGCGCGCATTTCAAAATAAAAGTCCGGTATAAGCAAAATAAATTATTTATTTTATTTTATTTTTTTGACCACGCACTCCGCAACCCACTAAAAATGTTCCCGCGACCCACCAGTTGAGAAACACTGATTTATACTATATATAATTTATTTTAGAAATTCAGGCAATACATTACAGATTCATTTTATTAAAAAATATATTATTCTTATTTTTTAATTCAACTATATACTCTTAAAAATCCTGGTTGCCTTAAATTGTTAAGCTGAATCAAGTTAACCTTATGAGTCAATTGAGCTTATATTATGTTACTAAGGAAACTATTCATCTATAAACCCATCGTGTGAATCATTTTCATTAGTGATTGGAAGGAAAGTTTCGCTCCTTAATTCTGATTGGTAAGAACTGATATGCTCAAGGGGTAGTTCACCCAGAAATGAACGTTCTGCCATTGTTGTCACACCCCAACCGCAAACCATAAACCTGTTTGATCTTTTTTTAAATTTAATTGAAGTGAATATTTTCTGCTTGGCTCATTTCCCAAACATTTTGGGTATGAGAATGAGTAAACAATGATCTAATTTTTTATTTATTTATTTATTGAAAGTTGTTTTTAATGCTTTAAAAATACACATTGTTAATCCATAATAAGGTGACATGGTGGATCAGTGGTTAGCACTGTTGCCTCACAGCTGGAAGGTCACTTGTTTGAGCCTCGACTGGGTCGGTTGGCATTTCTGTTTGCATGTTCTCCCTGTGTTTGCGTGGGTTTCCACCGGGTGCTCCGGTTTCCCCCACAAGTCCGAAGACGGGGTATAGGTGAATTGGGTCAGCTAAATCAGCTGTAGTGTATCTGTGTGTGAATGGGTGTGTAATATGGATGTTTCCCAGAGATGGGTTGCAGCTGGGAGGGCATCTGCTGCGTAAAACATATGCTGCATAAGTTGGCAGTTCATTCTGCGGTGGCGACCACTGATTAATAAAGGGACTAAGCCGAAAAGAAAATGAATGAATGATGCAAAATAAGGTGGCACGGTGGCTCAGTGGTTAGCACTTTCGCCTCACGGCAAGGTCGCTGGTTTGAGTCCCAGCTGGGCCAGTTGTCATTTTTGTTTGGAATGTTTGCATGTTATGTTTCCCCCAGTCCAAACACATGCTGTACAGGCGTATTGAACAAACTAAATTGTCTGTAGTGTATGAGTGTGTGTTTATAAATGAGTGTTTCCCAATACTGCGTTGCGGCTGGAAGAGCATCGGCTGCGTATAACATATGCTGCAATAGTTGGTGGTTCTTTCCGCTGTGACGACCTCTAGACTAGAGACTAAGCCGAAGGAAAATGAATTAATCCAAAATAAATTTAAGTAATCAGACAGAGGCACCACGGTGGCGTAGTGAATAGCACGTTCGCCCTTACAGCAAAAAGGTCACTGGTTCGAGCCTCAGCTGGGTCAGTTGGCATTTCTGTGTGGAGTTTGCATGTTCTCCCCGTGGTTGCGTGGGTTTCCTCCGGGTGCTCCGGTTTCCCCCACAAGTCCAAAGACATGCGGTACAGGTGAATTGGGTAAGGCTAAATTGTCCGTAGTGTATGAGTGTGAATGAGTGTGTATGGATGTTTCCTAGAGATGGGTTGCAGCTGGAAGGGCATCCGCTGCGTAAAACAAATGCTGGATAAGTTGGCGACCCCAGATTAATAAAGGGACTAAGCTGAAAATGAATGAATGAATGAATAATCAGACAGAACACAGTGCATCTTATCAATTAAGCTCCACAATCCATTTACACCATCCCAGTCCGTTAAAGCAGTGTGTGATTTCTATGAGTGACTGAAAAGTTGAGTTCAGCGATTATCAATTCTTAACTTCATCAATGAAATCTGACCATTCCAGGTCTTGAATCTTCCTGATGAGGCCTTGACTGATGCGGAAGGTGGAGTTTTTGTCAAAGCCCTCGTCATCGCCGATATGATGCGTCACATAAATCCTCTTAAAAACCTTGCGATTCTTGTCTGAATCGACTGAAACAACGATGCGGTCTGCGTTGCTTTCTTGAAGATGTTCATTGTTTTCATGATACCGAGTGACTTGATAGGGCAGGTCGTGTGTGTGTGCCAGGTTTCCCACTTCATAGTATGGCAGGTCGGTGTGAGGGAGGAGCCCTTCTGCATTATGGAAAAGATGGAAACCGAACTTTCCTTTTTTTGGATTATATCGTGCAATCATGTCACCGTCGTCATCATTTTCAACACATTCATCAGCAAACCACCAGAGCAAACTGAGGCCGTGTCTGGGAAACGGCTGACCAAACCCGGTCTCACTGAGGTGGACCAGTTCATTCAGTGTGCGCAGTTTGACCATTGTGTGTTCTGAAAAATACAAGTAGTTTCGAAAATAAAGTGTGAAAAAGTGCATCAAAATATTGCAAATATGGAATGGTGTTAGCCAAAAAAAATATTCTTTGTTTATGGAAAAGAGCATCAAAACCACTTTTTAAGTTATGGCTTTCAGAATTCTCTAGCACTTTACATTTAAAGAGAGTAAGACACAATCTTTCTGATAGCATTGCTGGCTTCGAAGCCACCTGGAAACCCTTTTTAAATTATTTGTCAAATGTTCAGGATAGCGGGCGCCACGGTGGCGTAGTGAGTAGCACGTTCGCCTCACAGCAAGAAGGTCGCTGGTTTGAGCCTCAGCTGGGTCAGTTGCATGTTCTCCCCATGTTCGCGTGGGTTTCCTCTGGGTGCTGCGGTTTCCCCCACAGTCTAAAGACATGCGCTATAAGTAAATTGGGTAAGCTAAATTGTCTGTAGTGTGTGTATGGGTGTTTCCTAGTGATGGGTTGCAGCTGGAACGGCATCTGCTGCATGAAACATGCAAGGATAAGTTGGCGGTTCATTCCGCCAGGTTCAGGGTCAAATATATATTTATATTATACATTTTTATTAATATTTAAGGTATAGATCAGAGATCCCTCTTGCCCCCCCATCCCCAATCCACCCCCCCCCAACCCATAAACCTTGTTTTGATGTTTTGATGTCCTTCAGGGCATTGAAAAGGGGGGTTAATTCCCCTTAATCCCCCCTGTAATTCGCACCTTGATGAATATTGAATATTTCTCAAAAATAGCATGTAACAAGAATGCGTGGCATATATTTGGCTACTTAAATAAAATGTTTTAATTTGTTATTTAAGTATAATATAAACTTGTTATAATGTATTCATCCGACAAAATGTTTTTAAAACAATATAGCTGTGAGGAAAAATAAAAAATGTATTGTTTTCTGGATTTGCCACTGAAGACAAACTTGTGCGTCCTCTTTGAAATTTATATTTTTCCAAAATTTCCCAAATGAGGTGTAAAATGTGTCCTTGAGCAAGGACATTTTTCAAAATATTTTCTTCTTCTGGAGAAAGCCTTATTCTATAATAGTTATATAGTATATATGGTTTGGCAGGATATATATAAACATTCTGATAAATGTAAAAAATGCTAAAGTAAACTCTAACACCCTTTAAGATTTTTTTTTTCTAATTGGCTATAAACAAACCTTTGTTGTCCGTTGCTTGATGAACCCAACTTTCCTAATTAACATGTAGTTAAGCCTTTAAATCGCACTTTATGCTGAAATCTAGTATCTTGCTGGATTACTAGTAAATTATTATGTACTGTCATCACAGGCCCGACGCCAGGATGGCATAACTGAAGGGGCATTTTAAACCCTTGGGTTTGGCGCTAGACTAATCTGGTCCCTTTTGTTGCTATTTATTTATTTATTACTTTATATTTCTGTCTAAACGACTGACTGAATGGAGAAGGCTAAACAGTTTAGCTGCTAACTTAGACTGATTTTACCCAATAGATGCAAGCTATGAATCATTTAATCTCCCGTGAATGATTTCAGACAGTGCAAAATAGAAAGCGACATCAAGGCGGGTTTCCTTTAAAAGGGGTTAACTTCAAGTCAAGGTGTAAACTGATATTCATTACTTAAATGCAACTCTCGAAACACTAAGGGGACAGTCGACATCATCACCTAGACCGGCCTACACTTGCAAACTAACCCACAGTTACTATTCCATCAAATAAATCTAGTGAAATCAGCATAACGGAGTCATAACCACGCTTTATGCAGTTTATTAAGCTTGATTTACTACACTCACCAGAGTTGTATTCAAATTAGTTAACCAAAAAAAATTAATATTACTCACAGTGCACCTGATGTGATGCGAGGATTATCGACTGTTGCTGTTTATTGTGGATGTGTGAGCTATCAGATTTCATCAAATATCTTAATTTGTGTTCTGAAGATGAACAAAGGGGATTGGAAGCTGGAACGAGTAGTGTGAGTAAATAATGACAGAATAATTTTCAGTTTTTGGTGAACGAACCCTTTATGAAAACCGAGGGGGCACAAATTCTTTCTGAGGGGGCCATGCCCCCTTATGCCCCCCCCGTATGGCTGGGCCTGTGTCATCATGACAAAGATTAAAGGAAATAGTTAATTACATTTAAAGAGCTCCATTAGCCTAAACAGCACTTGAGAAATACCAACGCTATCTCACGGCAATTCCTAATTTTTGATTTAGTGGCTAATTCGTATGAATTCGTAGATCTAATTCGTACAATTTAGTACGATTTGCTCATTAACCAATGACGGTTGGGTTTAGGGGTGGGGTTGGGTGCCACACCTCCTTTTTTAAATCGTACATTTTCATAAGACTGAACTCGTACAAATTCATACGAATTAGCCACTAAACTGGCAAAACGTAAAATGCTTACGTTTTCTCGTGAGATCTGGCTGGAAATACTTAAAAAATAATTTAAATTGCAGGACGTCAGGCTAATAATTCTGTCTTCAACTGTATGTGTTTTGAGCAAAACGTTAATTTTGTAAAATAATGACAACTTCGAATAAGAATATTATCATTTACAGCATTTATTTACAGGAATAACAGAAGACCAGTATAACATACTGCATGTAGCCTATTCAGACCTGAAATATTGGATACAGAACACACTAAACCGCAAGCATTTTTAAAATAAGTTTAAATCTAAGTTATTATTATTATTATTATTTTAAGTTATAAATTATAAGATAAAATGACATTAAAAGTGCACCAAACGGAGTCTGAGAGCGAGTTGTACTGAATTTCTCCTTGGGGATTTTACTAACCAATTAACTAAAAGAAATATAGTAAAATTATCTCTTAATAGGCTGTATTACCAAACAGGAGAGACTAATCTCATCTTCTAATGATATATAATTTATTTAGTGTAGTATATTTTGCTGTACGAACTAGAGTGCAGTAGGTTTCATTTCTCCTGAAACACGCAGCCTCTCAACAGCCAGAGAGGATGCAGCGCAAAACACTTTCCTTACGTCACCGCAGTTCGGTGCAGTTTTGAAAGCTTATAAAATCTGATTTCAAGTTTGAAATACTGATATAAAAGATAAAATAAGTGAAATAGAGTGTACTACACCTTGTTCGTGAGCTGTGTGAAGATCTGCGTCAGTGCTGCTCTCGCGCTTCAGTTCTCCATCAGTCTGTGAGTGGGCGGGGCCAGAATAACAAACACTGGCTTGAGCTACCTTCACGCATTAGATATATCAAGGGAGAGGCATTTCTCTGGAAATAAACAACACTAGACTCCACCTCTAGCTGATTCAGAAATCGCAGACCGGTGTCTCTTAAACGAGCTTTTAAATACAAAAATATAATAATAATACATATTGGCCTACAGTTATTACAAAAAAGTTTTTTGCTTTAAGAGAATAGGGAAAATGTCTGATTCGTTTTATCTCAGTGTTAAAAGTAGGCTACTGTTACATAACAGATGCTTCTGGTGTTTGATTCATAATCTAAGCTTTGGTAAATAAATAAATATAAAAATTCCCATACAGATATCTAATATGACCATGTATGTACATGAACAAGCTTTGTTCAATTTTTGACCGAGATACAACTATTGAAATCTAAAATCTGATGGTTCAAAAACACATTTTCTGAGACAAATAGCCTTTAAAACTGTCTAAATGAAGTGCATATTGAGCTATGATATACTTATAGAAGGAAATTCACAAAATATCTTCATGCAACATGACTTTTACATAATATTTAAATAATTTTTGACATTATAAAACATTTAAAACATTTTATATATATTTTTCTTACTTTTTTTGACCAATACAATGTAATATTTGCCAATATCTACAAATATAGTGCAACACGTGCTCCAGGATCACAAATGAGTTTCTTTACATTGAAAAGTCATTGGTACCCATTGACTTTCATGGATTTTTCCGCCTGGATGTAAATTAACATTTTGGCTAACAACATTCTTCAAAATATCTTCTTTTGTGTTCTGCAGACAAAGTTTGAAGCAACTTGAGTAAATTGTCATTAAACTATTTGGTAACACTACAATAACAGTACATGAGTATTGATGTGTTGATATGTAAACTGGACATTACTTTATTATGAATTAATGATGAGTTAATGTATGCGCTAATCATGAACTAACTTGACCTCATGTTGAAGTTTATATGTGAATAACGACTACCTTAATTAATGTTAATACATGATTGTTTGTTAATGTATAAATTAGCCCTTTAGATTATGCTTAATTTAACCATCATGAACTCATAATATGTTAATATATTTATGTCATGACTTTACTTGGAGGGGCACATCATCATTAACCCATTACTCATAAACTCCTTATGCATATCCTTCTAGTCCGTGAACTATAATACACTGAATAACAATAGAAAAGTGTTCTGTCAGCATCAACATCAACAGTTTAAACACAGGAGTTCATTAAGGATAAGTTAATGGTGATGTGGTCCAAGTATAGTTCAAGTAAAGATAGCTCCAAGTAAAGTCATGACTTAATTATACATTAACAGCTAATGAGTTCACATTGGATACATTTAGCTTAAATATTAATTAATACATTAATTAACAACATGTACTAACAAGTAATTAAGTTAGCCGTTATGAACTCATGTGACTCTAGTTGTAGTTAACGTTAGTTTATGATTAGCGCACGTCTCAACTCATCATTAATTCATAATAAAGTAATGTTTAGTTTACATATTGACATCATTACTCATGTACTGCTATTGTAAAGTATTACCAACTATTTTATTCAAACATATACTATGACTTATATGCATTGTGTGGAAATTATTTCAGAACAAAAGCATTTAGGGAGGTTAGAGACTTATTAGAAGACTATGATTACTTACATCTGTGAAAGATTAGGGTAATAACTGGGAAAGTGAAAGTAAAGCAGACTGTGGATGTGGCTGTTGTAAAATAAGTGGGAAAACACATATTAGTGCAGTGTCTTGTGAAATTAGCTTTCTGGGAGTATTGGAGAATTAAAGTTTCCCAATAAATAAACCAGATTTAAACAGATTTATGCAGAGAAAAAGATGCGATTCGTCACATGCTCACCATTTGTCAACATTAAGTGGACTTTTTATTGTGTACACAAGAGTTTAAATAGTAACTGCATGTGTTTGTGCACTCAATAAGTCATTCAAGCTTAAAAATATCAGATGTGGATAAAGAAAGAGAAAGAAAGAGAGAGTAAAATAAATATAAATATCCACTAATGTTGATTGTTAAATGTACAGATTGTTAAATGTACAGTGTATTCTGATCTACTATTATTTTTATTGACAAAAATGAATAATATGATATATATGAATGATATGATATATTGAATAATAATATGATATATATGAATGATATGACATATTAAATAATAATATGATATATATGAATTATATGATATATTGAATAATAATATGATATATATAAATGATATGATATATTGAATAATAATATGATATATATGAATGATATGACATATTAAATAATAATATGATATACTGAATAATAATATGATATATTGAATAATAATATGTGTATATATCTTTAATTTGTTTTTTTACTTCAACTATTTACTGTGTTTACTGTGGTTTTTTTATTACATATGTATGTTCTTTTATTTTTATGTGAACTTAATAACTGCTTTGGCAATACATTTGTAATAATTGTCATGCCAATAAAGCAACTATTGAATTGAATTGAATTGAAAGAGAGAGAGAGAGAGAGAGAGAGATTTCAAAAGTCTTTTATCACAATAAAAAGTAACACAAAAACATTTTTCAAAACAATCATAACAAATTCAAGTAACTACCAAACAAAATAAAGCAAGACAATTATCTTAAACAGAGTGAAAAAATTAGTTCATCATCAATGATCTCGCACAAGATCCCTTTATTGCACCAAAGCAAGCTAAAAGACAGAAGATCAGCCATGGCTTTAAAGGAACGGAAATCAATTAAAATCCTAGACTTCACAGAATTAAAAAAGACCACTTCCAAATTGCCATTCAAATTGTGTTCCAGTTTGTCTTTCCTAGTCTTGTAAATAGCAATTTTTGCTTGTCCTAACAAAAAATTCAGGAGTTGACACTTAACTCGATGTCTCCGAACATACTTAAAACCACAAATAAAAGTTTCCTCAGAAAAGGTTTCCTCAAAACAGACAAACAAATATCGAAGGACAGTAAACATTGATTCTAATCTCCCACACTGTAAGAAAGCATGGAATACAGTTTCCCTCAAAGAACCGAAAGGGCATTCATGGCTGAGAGAGAGAGAGAGAGAGAGAGAGAGAGTGACCCCAACTCTTATCATTTTAAAGCCCTCAAAAACCAAGAAATGGACATTGAAAAAAGCCCTCTGATTCAGATGGTCCTGAAGCTCCAAACACAACCCAACTCAACGAATATGACTAACAGCAGGAAGCATCAGGACACAGACATGCTCATCCACAAAATAAAGCCCAATCAAATGATAAACGCACGCAAAGAAGATTATCTGATTTACTGGAGTGAAGCAGCAGGAAAACAGAGTAAACTTCAGTGTTATTTAGACCTAAACAGAGATTATACCACAGCAGCATATCTGAGTGCAGTAAAGGACAGTAAATTAAGAACAACAATGACCAAATACAGACTGAGTGCTCACAGTCTGACTGTAGAGACGGGCCGATACAGACAGAACTGGCAACCCAGAGAGAGCCGCATCTGCCCACACTGTGCCCTGGCAGAGGTGGAGACGGAGGAACACTTCCTCACCCGCTGCACAAACTATGAGCACATCCGAGAAACATTCTACCCCAAACTACTGAGCATTTACCCACAATTCACTGAGTTAGACAATAAAACACAGCTTCAGTATTTACTGGGAGAAAAAACTGACTGTATTCTTCTAGCGGCACAATACATTAATGCCATACCTGTCAACCCTCCCGTTTTTCCCGGGATTCTCCCGTATTTTACAGTTGTATCCCGCTATCATCCCGTAAATGTATTTTCCCGTATTTCTCCCGTATTTTCAGCCGTTCTCCGACGGGTGTCAATAATAATAAAGAGCCGATCCTCCCTATACGCAACCCATACCGCCGAACCACCAGGGGCCGCCCTTGCTCTTAAATCTGTTGGAATCTCTGTGCTTTCGGTTTATTTAGGCGTGAAACACTCTGAAATAAACATAAAGACGGCAGGATTCTCTTTCCTTTTCATTACAGGTGCCGTTGCTCCTCCTATACAATCCTCAGAACAGTCATAAAGTGGTGCGTAACTTTCAGCTGACGCGTCTGTAGTGATAAACAGACGCTGTTTCCCAAACGGATTCTGTATACTTGATTAGAGGCAGAGTGAAAGTGGATGCTGGGTTTTGTGTTTGTGTTTGAACAGATATATACACATAATTAATAACAATAACATCTAAAGATGTCGATCTTGAGGTTTTTTTCAAACACAAATAATTTTTTCTTAAATGAGCATAAAACTTTAGGTAAGCAATCGAATGCTTTCATTATAACTATATATGTAAACTTATTTTATTTATAACAGTGACACCTCTGTTATTTAATGTAATCAAACAAAAAATCTAAATAAATGAGATTCATTCGCTGCTCTTTATTTATAAATGTGTAAGTTATACAGTGAAGAAAAGATGAATAAGATTTGATAACTTGATCCTATTTCTTCATAACAGCTAATTTTAATAAGCTAATCTGTTTGCTAACGTATACTATTACATTTTTCTTTGTAAATAATAATCTAAAAAATTATTACTGACTGTTTATTTACTTTGAAACAGCTCTAAAAGGACACATTTAATAAGTGGGTTGTTTTATCGGTTGTTTGTTAGTTTGTTTGTTTTTTGGGGGGGGGGGGGGGGGGTATGGGGGGGGAATGATCCCTTATTTTTACATCCCAATGTTGACAGGTATGATTAATGCCTGTCACAAAAAGAGAGAAGAGACCAATAAAAACATCAGTTATGCGCTTGCCAACGCACACACACACACACACGCACACACACACACACACACACATCTAGATGATTATAATTGAATCATTGTAAATATACTGATTATTACTGTTTTTATTACTGTTTTATCCTACAATGTTGATTGTTAAATGTACAGTGTTTTCTGATCTACTATTATTTTATTGATATAAATGAATATGATATATATGAATGATATGATGTATTGAATAATAATATGATATATATGAACGATATGACATATTAAATAATAATATGATATACTGAATAATAATATGATATATTGAATAATAATATGATATATATGAATGATATG
>CAIGQQ010002949.1:575762-608759 GCA_903798035.1 Danio albolineatus
GAATGAATTAACAAAGGACCTAATGAAGGAAGGAGCAAAAATATGAAAGAAAGAATGAACGAGCAAATGAAGGAAGAAAAGAAGGAAGGACCAAACTAATGAAGGAAGAATTCAAGGAAAGACTGAACAAACTAAGGAAGGAAGGAACGAACAAACAAATGAATGAACAATAGTACCTAATGTAGGAAGGAACAAAAATATGAACGAGTGAACGAAGGAAGGAGGGAACAAACGAATGAATGAAGGAAGGAGAGAACCAACAAAAAATTGAAGGAAGGTTGGAAGGAACGAACACAGGAAGATTCCTAAATACACCACGTTTTTTGTGCAGGGATGTGTAAACGTAACATTCTGTAAACACATCAACTTTTCTACAGTGTAATACTCACTACTTTTAAAAGGTCTACTTTTTACTCCTACTTTCAGTATTATTTACAACAGATACTTTTACTCTGCTCGCACTACATTTTTGGGCAAGTAATGGTACTTTTACCTGAGTATGATTTTTCAGTACTCTTTCCACCACTGACAATTAATAACGCAGAAACAAGAAATAGGCTACATTGGGTTTTATATTTATTTTAATTATTTCATAGCAGCCTATATTAAAATGATTATCCACAGGGTTTTAAAATGAAGTAAATGGATCCTTAAAAACAACAACAAACAACAAGATGAAGAAACACATATAAATACAGAAACTACAAATCTTATACAAATTCCACCCAGTGCTGTAGTGTGGTTTAAGATGCCCTGTAACCTATATTTTCTAAATAGTAGCTAAGCATTTTTTATATAAATACAACGAACCATCAAACAAAATACAGTGATGAGCACGCAATGCTCAACTCTGTTGGCCTATTATTCTAACGAGTACTCATATTTCATTTATTTGGTTAAAAATACACAAATGACTCATGTAATATGAGCTGCAACTTTTAGATTCAAATATTGGGCTATTTACGAGCAAAGGTTAAAAACAAAATAACAGCGACAAGAATGATGGCCGTTACAATGGCGCAAATGCAGCATTCTTCATATGGACAGTCACTGGTTTGTCTCTGCACTGAATGTGGCATTTCTATGTGTAGAGATTCAGGTTGATTTCTGCGTTCACTGAGACTGAGAAATTCAGCACGGCTCATCTCTTTAATGGTCTTTATGAGTTCAATGCTAATTTGGCGAGTGTGATTCGGGTCAAAGTTTCTCAGATTTGAGTGTCGTGTCACGTAAACCCTGTCAAATTTCTTCCATCCTGAGTTATAAGAAACAATAATGCGATCACAGTTGCTGTCGTCTAAATACCCCGTGTAATCCTCTGTGACGTAATAGGGCAGCGATCCAGGGTTGTGCAGGTTGCCCACCTCGTAGTACGGTAGATTAATGGATGGAAGAAGTTTAGGTCTATCCCTGTTTTGGAAATGATGAAAGCCAAAACATCCAGTTTCAGGGGCGCACAGAGCAGTCATTTGTTGATTGGAGTCAACCCGAACACATTCATTAGCAAACCACCACAGCAAGTTCAGTCCGTGTCTGGGAGGCGGCCGACCGAACCCGGACTCCTTCAGATCGGATAAACTATACAGTGTTTCCATGTTTAGACAAAACGTTTTTTCTTTTTTGAAATGTAAGCAGGCAGATTTCTGTAACAACAGTTCCGTCGAGATTATTAATTTTTTTTTTGCAGCGAGTTGAGTTTAACAAGTGTTCCTAAAATAATAATGAAAAAAAAAGAAAAACCCATTAACATCTCGTATTCTTAAAGTAAATCATTCATTAATTCATTAATTCATTCATTCATTCATTTCTACAACCTGTTTAAGTCTGTTTTAGATGGCTAACAGAGTGCAGTGTAGTTTCATTTCTCTTTAAAGACACACACACACACGCGCGCGCACAAGTTTATTTGTAAAAGTCGGATCATGCAAAATGTGTTATAGGCTACATCTATACGTGGTATCTGTTTTAGTGTAGTTTAATAATGCACATATAAACAGCATTTAAAATAATGTAGCCTACAAAATCATATACAGTATATGGGACAGAGAGGATACTGTACCTGCTTCAGGCGCTCTGAGGTGTTTTCCGTCTGTTTCTCTTCTGCATCTATTAGGACTCTTTGTGGGCGGTGCAAAAATGTCATGATGGTTGTTTTTGGGCTTTTGGAGGAACAGCCTAATGGATAAAACAAAACTTAAAAACTAAGAAACTAAAACCAAAAGAGATCTGACGGTAGTATAGGTGTTTAAGAACCCTGCTTAAAAAAAACGCATAAACCAGCCTAGTCGACCAGCCAGCTTTTTGAGGTTTTTGGCAATTTCGAGACTGGTTTAAGCCATTTAATAATTTAAGCTGGTTTTGGCTGGTCTCTCAGTCTGGCTAGACTGGTCAAGCTTGTTTTAGCTGGTCATCTCCCATGCAGCCAGCTGTAACTGAAATGGTCAAAAATCCTCTAAAACATACTGGTCGACCATCTAAAACCAGCCTACCAGTTTTTTTTCAGCAAGGAAAACATATTTAAAGCAAATTCAGGCTATCTGTAACATCATCTATAACTGTCACAATATTTTACAGTAAATATTCAGATTAAGTAGCTTACGTGTATATTTATTATGGTCAATCTCAGATCGAAGTTAAAGGTGTCATAGAATGATTATCTGGATATGCATAGCTGAATACTAAAAGTTCAGTGCATGGTAATGACACATTCCACTGATCCTACACACCATTGTTTCCTCATTCTTATGTAAATATTGTGAGTGTAAAATCCCCATAAAAATGTTAATTTGCATAAAACATGATTTTACAGATGGGATGCATGTTTGATTGCTCATAACATACCCTATAGTGCGATTAGTCAACAATTATATCATTCATTCCCGATCCCCACTTAATTTCTAAGTATATAAAACAGACAACTTCCTCTAGCTGCTGCGGTTTCCCTCACAGTTCAAACAAATGTGCTATACAGGTGAAATAGATATACTAAATTGGATAGGGTGTTTCCTAGTACTGGGTTGCAGCTGGAAGGGCATTCGCTGTGTAAAACATATGCTGGATAAGTTGGAGGTTCATTCCACTGTGGTGACCACTGATGAATAAAGAGGCTAAACCGAAGGAAAATAAGGGAATGAAGTGAAAAACAAATAAGTTTGATTCATTCTTAAAATTTGGTGTGAGGTAAGTAGCCTAGTAAATAATGACTTTTCTTGACAACTCTTTGACAACTTTTTAATGTTGTAAAATTAGACACTGTTCATTAAAAAATGACTTAGGTAAACAGACAGAGCTCAATACATCTTATTAATTACACAATTGCACAATCTATGTACATGATTTCAGTCCATTTACCCAGTTCCGAACTATTAATTGTAATCACGTAGTTAAAATTACCTTGTTATTAGACCAAACAAAACAACACTTAAAAAACATGTCAAATATGCTAATTAATTTGACGTCAATGATGTCAAAATTATACCAAACTGACATCTAAAACACGTCAAAAATCAATCACAGGACTGATATATATCCTCTAATAGTAATATTTGCCATGTTTTTGTCATGTAAGTTGCAATTGAGGCAGATAAATAAAACTTTTGTTATATTTTAAGATTGTTTGTGAATGGCGCAGTAGGTTGCACTGTCGCCTCACAGCAAGAAGGTTGCTGGTTCGCGCCTCAGCTGGATCAGTTGGCATTTCTGTGTGGAGTTTGCATGTTCTCCCCATGGTCGCGCGGGTTTCCTCCGGGTGCCCTGGTTTCCCTGTTTTCTGGTGATGGGTTGCTGCTGGAAGGGCATCCGCTGAGTAGAGCATATGCTGGATAAGTTGGCATTTCATTCCGCTGCGGCGACCCCAGATTAATAAAGGCACTGAGCCAAAATGAATGAATGAATAATACTGTTTGTGTAGTTATTTTGCTGGTTAAAAGGGCATCACTAGCTATGTTTCCATCCAGCTATTTTTATTCGCATTTTGGATGTGTGCATAAAAAAATCGGTTGATGAAAATGCCATGATGCGCATAAATTTTGAAAATGCGCATAAAAAATGTTTGCGCATAACTGAGTAGGATAAACTTTTTTTCCGATAAGTAAAGATGCGCATAAACTGCGATGGAAACACTTTTAGCGCATAAATTACAGTATGCGCATTAAAGAAAGGTCATGTGATTTTGTTATAAGAGATCATGTGATGATAAAAACGTGTGTAAATGGACAAACCAGCAGGCTGAGCACATCATAAAACATCTGAAATGTTGTTTTGGTCATTCTAAAACGCCTTTAAGTAGTTGTATTATTATATTATTAATGACCTCCAGAATCAAGAGTGTGCCCCGCGTCTGACACCTTCAAACGCCACCGCATGTTCACTGCATGTCAGGATTGCCTTTTGAGGCACAAGTCATTTATTAAATGAAGAAAAGATTGACGCAGCTTCTCCTACTGCAGCAGATTACGTTTTTACTGTTGATATTTGGCGCCAGTTAATCAGGAAGTGACGATTTTGTCCGCTTTGACTCGTTGGATGGAAACGCTGCTTTATTCGCACGTCTTTCATGCAATATTCCAGTTTTGCGCATAAAGTTCATTCGCATTTTTGGATGGAAACATAGCTAATGTGTGGATGTCCAATAGACGTCAAGGTTTTGACTTCAAAATGATTAGCCTTTTTTTGACATGTTTTTTGATGTGTGCCCGCTGGGAAGGTCATCAAGACAGTTCTAATGTAAGGCACTGAATTATGATGGATCGACAGGAATGTTTGATTTCAGCTTTGAGTGACTGTTTAAGATCCAGAAGGATTGAGTTCAGCGACGACGGCGATAACGACGCCTGATTTGAACTTCATCAATGAAATCTGACCATTCCAGGCCTTGAATGATCTCGATGAGGCCTTGACTGATGCGAAAGGTGGAGTTTTCGTCGAAGCCCTCATCATCACCCATATGATGCGTCACATAAATCCTGTCAAACCATCTGTCACTCCAGTCTGAATTGACTGAAACGACGATGCGGTCTGCGTTGCTTTCTTGTACATGTGCGTTTCTTCTGTAATACCGAGTGACTTGATAGGGCAGGTCGTGTGTGTGTGCCAGGTTTCCCACTTCATAGTACGGCAGGTCGGTGTGAGGGAGGAGCCCTTCTGCATTATGGAAATCATGGAAACCGAAGGCTCCATCTTCTGGATCATATCGTGCAATCATATTTCCGTCGTCATCAATTTCAACGCATTCATCAGCAAACCACCAGAGCAAACTGAGGCCGTGTCTGGGAAACGGCTGACCAAACCCGGTCTCTTTGAGATGGGCCAGTTCATTCAGTGTGCGCAGTCTGACCATTCTGTGTCCTGAAAAATAAATACATTGATAATACAGTGTAAAAAAGTGCATTAAAGACTAGATTTGTCAGGCAAAACTAATATGAATATTGATTATGAATATTTCTCAATTTTTTTTATTTGGCTATTTAATACGGTGGCCGAGAAAGGTTAACGCGCTGCAATTTAAGAAAGCACATGCAATAACAGAAAACACCAGCAAATTAAGATACAATTTTCATCAATTTGAAAGCACACCTGTTACAAATTCTCACAACACAAACAACGGAAGAAAACGCGCAGCATATTGGTCAAAACACAAACAACAAAAGAAATGCGCAGCAAGTTATTGAAAACACAACGAAAGAAAACGCGCAGCTAAGCTGGTGAAAACACAACGGAAATGTTTCAAGAGGACCCAAAAACATGACTTGTTCAGTGAAGTGATTGGTGGTCTTTGAAAGGTGTAATATCCTGATTACACGATTCCGTTGTCTTTTGTAAATTATCAGTCTAATTAATGATCAACTGAAATGTTGCGTTATTAAATAAATTAACTACATTCGTATCTTGTGTCCGGTGTCTGTCATGTTTTTGGGTCCTCTTGCAACATTTCCGTTGTGTATTCACCATCTTGCTGCGCGTTTTCTTCCGTTGTGTTTTGAATAACTTGCTGTGCATGTTCTTCCGTTGTGTTTTGACCAATTTGCTGCGCATTTCTTTTGTTGTTTGTGTTTTGACCAATATGCTGTGTGTTTCTTCCGTTGTTTGTGTTGTGAGAATTTTAACAGGTGTGCTGCCAAATTGATGAAAATCGTATCATAATTTGCTGGTGTTTTCTGTTATTGCATGTGCTTTCTTAAATTGCAGCGCGTTAACCTTTCTCGGCCACCGTAATTTAAATATAATTGATACTTTAAGTATAATACAAAATATTTAAAATGTAACTGTAGAAGCTGGAGAAAGTCTTATAAATAAACATTCTGAAAAATTGTAAATGTAAAATGTTAATGTAAAATGTAATGTAAATTAATGTAATTGTAAATGTAAAAACTGCAAAGATCAACATCTTTAATGTTTGTTTTTTGTTCTTTAAGGTTTCATTTCTCCTGAAACACGCAGCCTCTCAACAGAGGATAAAGGGGCAAACACTTTCCATACGTCACCGCTGTTCGGTGGAGTTTAGTAAGCATGTAAAGCAAATTAAACCTGATTTCAAGATTGAAATCCTGATATACAAGATCAGATAAAAGAAATAGAGTGTACTGCACCTTGTTCGTGAGCTGTGTGAAGATCTGCGTCTGTGCTGCGCTCGCGCTTCAGTTCTTCATCAGTCTGTGAGTGGGCGGGGCCAGAATAACAAACACTGGAGATCATGCGTTAGGATATTATCAAGGGAGAGGCATTTCTAGGGAAATAACTGTGAATGTGAAACTAAAGCAGACTGTGGAGGTGGCTGTACAATAGAAAACATGTTAGTATGCAATTGCATTACGTGGGAGTATTGGAGAGTTATGTGCCTATTACCAAATATGACATTGCAATGCAGGATAAAAAAAAAGATGCAATTCATCACATGCCACCATTTGTGACCATATTAAGAGGAGTTTTTATTGTGTACACAGTAACAAGAGGTTGAATAGTAACTATGTGGATTCTGTGGGTGTTTGTCAGGCCTGGATTAAGAATTCAGAGGCCCCTGGGCACAATGTCTTGTAGGGTCCCCTACCTGGCCTCACCCCTATAGTTGAATTAAAAAATAAGATTAATATAATATTTTTTAAGAATAAAATTAATCTATAATGTATTGCCCACATTTAAAAAAAATGATATACAGTACATATATTTCTAGTCTACAAAGATTTGACTTATTTTTAAAGTATTAAAAGCATACCTTGAAAAAAAATACTAATAAAACTAGTGAAAGTTTTTGGATTTTAATATACTTGTTCAAGTTCACTGAAGCAGTACTAAAATATATATATTTAAGGTTTTTTTTTTATTTTTTTTTATTTTTCTTGACATAAGTCAACATAAATACAAACAATAATAAGAAAAAAAAAAGAAAAAAAAACAGTCCTGAGATTGGGCCCAACTCACAAATAAAGATATATATATAGTGACATTAAAGATCTGAGGAAAAAAAATAAAAGCAAATAGACAAACTTCAAGCAAAAATACTTAGAGACCTAAGTGACCTATCTAATGAGGCTTTGAACTGGTCCCCATCTTCTTTCAAAGATGTGAGTCTTCAGCTGAATTTGTGCTGTCAACTGTTCCATTGAATATAACTGTCTGATTTTTTGTATCCACTGTGAGACTGTGGGTGGTTCAGGTTTAAACCAGTTAATTGTTATAATTTTTCTTGCAGCCAATAGCAGGAGATGTAGCAAAGTTTCCTGATCATGGGACAGATCATCCGTTGTTTTATATGTTGTGTATTATCTGACATATCCATCATCATTTTGCAATAAATTTAAGGGTATTTTTATTGTGTAATGTCTAAAAATTGATAAAGCATATGATTTGGATATAACACCTCTCCTATCCAGGTCTATGAATGTGAGGCTTATTTAATACACACACTTATTAATGATTCCTACTTGTCTTCCTTATGATGAAGAGTAGGCTAAATCTGAAATGTAGCTGGGAAAAAAAGAAGAACGTGTTCATCAGACGACGGATTCGAACCGGGTTCATGATTGATCACGTCAAAACACATTGGCATAAATTTTATAAGCTACGCTACCCACGCTGTTGTCACTATCGCTGTTTAGTTATGTTGTCTCTGTCAAACGGTGATTGGCGTGAATCACTCAACTAGCTTATTCCAAGAGGTGCGCTATTTGCACTTAGCCAAAATAGACACTCCAAAATAGGCAATTTTTCCCCCCTCGCAGGGGCCCCAGGTGCGCAAGGGCACCTGGGCCTTTGCCCATAATGCCCATCGGTTAATCCGGCCCTGGTGTTTGTGCATTCAATCTGTCATTCATTGGTAAATATATCAGATGTCGATCAAGAGAAAGAGAGGAAACAGAAAGAGGAGCAGGCAAACATCAGTGCAGGGTGTGACAAAGGTAGAAATGTAAACAAGTTATTAACTAGTCCTTTGTGGCGGTGCTAGCTTGAATGGCACCCTGGGCGAACTACCCTATATACACTCTAAAAAAAAGGTGCTAAATAGCACCAAAACTGGTTCTTTGGTCGTAACGAGGGGGGAACCTTTTTTGGTGCTATACAGCACCTTAAAAAAATGCTATATAGCACCTATATGTTAAGGTGCTCATATTGTTACTTTACCCTTTCCGCAAATAAAACTGGCATAAGAGTTATAAGAATTAGCTATAAGAACAAGTGCTTACCAGTAGTAGTGGTGCTATATAGCACTTTAAACCCCCCAAAGAACCACTGAAAAACCTTTATGGTGCTTTAAATGTTCTTTACTCAGTAAAAGTGCCATATAGCACCTCAACCACCTTAAAGAACCACTGAAGAACCACTGAAGAACCTTTATGGTGCTTTAAAGGTTCTTTACACAGTAAAAGTGCTAAATAGCACCTCAAATACCGTAAAGAACTACTGAAGAACCTTTTTTTTTTAAGAGTGTACCCCCCTCCCTCCCTCAAACTTTTAAATAGTTGGTTTATACACTCTCAGAAAAAATGGTACAATGTTGTACCAAAGAAGGTACAAACCCTTGTCACTGGGGCAGTACCTTTTTACAGGAAAGAATTGTACCTTAAGAAAAGAAACAAATTTGTACCTTGTAAGGTCATGATTTGTACCATGGGAAACCAAAATGTACCTTTGTTTTTAAAAACCTGCAGATACAATATTGTATACTTTGTGAAAGGCACCACCACAGTGACAAGACACTTTGTACCTTAACAGTGTCAAAAATGCTGACCAAAAATTTATTAAAATGCCTTAAATGTTTACTTTACAATACTTATAGTTTTATGTTTTAGTTGTTTTGTATTATTGTATTATAGAACTAAAATGTATGTTTATAGGTATCTTTAAACATATACTTTTAAATGATGATTCTTGTTTTAATGTGGAAATTATTCATAAACATCACTCTGCCTTTCCAGTCATATTTATTTTCATAGATACTGTAATAAGGAAGGAGTTGTTTAACACTTTTGTACCTTTTATATGAGAACAATTGTGTACCTTCATTTCAGTTGTACCATAAAAGGCACAGAACAGTATCATAAGAGGTCTTTTCAGTACCATATAAGGTACAATTTTTACAAAGACACAAAACTGTTCCTCAAGGAACATTATTTGTACCATCGTGTACCTTTATTTCTGAGAGTGTAAAAGTACAGTTCTAGTACGATTCTAGAACATTACATCAAGAAAACAACCATTAAACATGTACATTCTACAAAATGTTTGTTGTTTTACCCTAATCTTGGGTAAAATATGAACCAAACCAGAATTGGAATTATTTAAAAGAATTCATTCATTCATTCATTTTCTTTTCGGCTTAGTCCCTTTATTAATCCGGGGTCGCCACAGCGGAATGAACCACCAACTTATCCAGCATTAGTTTTACGCAGCGGATGCCCTTCCAGCCACAACCCATCTCTGGGAAACACATCCATACATTGTCATTCACACACATACACTACGGACAATTTAGCTTACCCAATTCACCTGTACCGCATGTCTTTGGACTGTGGGGGAAACCGGAGCACCCGGAGGAAACCCACACAACCACGGGGAGAACATGCAAACTCCACACAGAAATGCCAACTGGCCCAGCCGGGGATCGAACCAGCGACCTTCTTGCTGTGAGGCGAACGTGCTACCCACTAGGCCACCGTGGCGCCTTAAAAGAATTATAGTTATTATAATTAAATAATAACAACAACACCAACAATAGTAATAATAGGGGTGACGCGGTGGTACAGTCCGTAGCGCTGTCGCCTCACAGCAAGAAGGTCACTGGTTCGAGCCTTGGCTGGGTCAGTTGGCGTTTCTGTGTGGAGTTTGCATGTTCTCCCCGTGGTTGCGTGGGTTTCCTCCGGGTGCTCCGGTTTCCCCCACAAAGTCCAAAGACGTGGTCTAGGTGAATTGGGTAGGCTAAATTGTCCGTAGTGTATGTGTGTGAATGAGTGTGTATGGATGTTTCCCAGTGATAGGTTACGAATGGAAGGGCATCCACTGCATAAAACAAATGCTTGATAAGTCAGCGATTCATTCCACTGTGGCGACCCCAGATTAATAAAGGGACTAAGCTGAAAAAAAAATTATAAATGAAAACGAAATTAAAACATAAACATTATGCGGAGGAATTAAATCGACTTATCGAAATACATCATGTATTTATATATTTATTCGGTTCGATGTGTTCATAGCAGCCTACATATTGAAATAATTATCAACAGGGTTAAAATGTGACCAATGCCACTTATGGTGAAGTAGCCTAAAAACGACAACAAACAATAGCAATGTGAATATGAATACAGCCACTAAAAATCCTGGACATGAATTAATTTAAAAGTGCAGTAGTGTGATTTAAAATGATCTACATTTTCACAGTTTTACATTTTCTAAATCTTTAGCATGTTAACATCAATACAATGGACCATCAATAAACATACAATGCTCAACACTGTATTATTCTATAATAAACGAGTGATTGTCTTTCATTTATTTGATTAAACGAAATGGCTCAGGTGATAAAAGCTGCAGCTTTCAGATTTTACCAAAGGTTAAAAGCAGAACAACAGTCATAATGATGAGGATGATTGCTCCAATGGCGCAGCCCACCCCAATCCAGCATTTTTTATTTGGACAATCACTGGTTTCTGTCAGCACTGAATGTGGCATTTCTATATACTGAGATTCAGGTTGATTTCTGCGTTCACTGAGAAATTCAGCACGCCTCATCTCTTTTATCGCCTTTATGAGTTCAGGGCTTATTTGCCGTGTGCACTTGGGGTCAAAGTTCTTCTGATCTGAGTGCCGTGTCACTTAAACCCTGTCAAACTCCTCCATCTTGAGCTATAAGAAACAATAATGCGATCACAGTTGCTGTCGTCTAAATACCCGGTGTAATTCTCTATGACGTAATAGGGCAGTGATCCAGGGTTGTGCAGGTTGCCCACTTCGTAGTACGGTAGATTAATGGGTGGAAGAAGTTTAGGTCGATCCCTATTATAGAATCGATGAAAGCCAAAACATCCATTTCCAGGGTAGCAAAGCGCAATCATTTGTTGATTGGAGTCAATCTGGACACATTTATGGACAAACCACCACAGCAAGTTCAGTCCGTGTCTGGGAGGCGGCCGACCGAATCCGGACTCCTTCAGATCGGATAAACTATTCAACGTTTCCATGTTCCCTCCCTCCAAAAAAATCAGAAATAAAAGCAGGCAGATTTCTTTTACCAGTAGAACAACAGTGCTGTCAAGATTTTTTTGCAGAGAGTTTAGTTTAAAAAGTGTTTCTAAAATAAGAAAAAGAAGTAAAACTCAAGAGATAAACATCTTATATTCTTAAAGTCAATCTTTCATTCATTCATTCATTCATTCAACAATTTATTAATTTATTCATTCAGTTCAACAACCTGTTTCAGTCTGTTTTAGTGGGCTAAGATAGAGTGCAGTAGTTTCATTTCCCTTTAAACACACACACACACACACACACACACACACACACACACACACACATTCAAGTTCATTTGTAATAGTCAAAGGATCACGCTAAATGTTTTCTACTTGGTATCTGTTTTAGGTGTAGTTTAATAATGCACATATAAAAAGCAAACAGCTTTTAAAATAATGCAGAAAAACATATGGGACAGAGGATACCGTACCTGCTTCATGCGCTCTGAGGTGATTTGTGGCTCTGTATCTCTCGTGCTTCTGTTATCACTCTTTTTGAAGGCGGTGCAAAAATGTCATGATAGTATTTTATGGGTTTCGGACGAACAGCTGAGTGGATAAAACCTAAAAACTAACCAAATACCTTGCTGAATAAACAGCTTAAACCAGCCTAAGCTTGTTAGTTGGTTTTAGCTGGTTGACCAGACTGGTTTTAGAATGGGTTTTGGCCATTTCCAGGCTGGTTTCAGACTAGGCATGGGACAATAACAAGGTATACCGCGGTTTGGAAAACTCAAGGTTTTCATACAGCCAAAGTTTCCTGCTATACTGTTCCTAAGGTATGTGTGATAATTTTTATTATCATTTTTTGTTGTTGTTTCTTTTTTTTTAGGTGTAAATTGTAAAGACATCTGTGTTTTTGAAACAAATGAAGACCGCAGAAGTCGAGATTCACTTGAATTATTTAGCCTGACATGTTTACTGCCCCAAAATATTTTTAAAAATTCTCAAAATGAAATATATTGTGTTCAAAGGGGAAAAAGGTTTTGTTTTTAAGCCAGATATTTTAAAAGAAGATATTTCAGAGCAGTAAACACAATACAGTCATACCGTGAAACCGTGATATTTTTATCCAAGGTTATCATGTATCATAAATACTGCCCATCCCTGGTCGTGAATATGATTGTGGATCAGTTCTTGTATCAGATTGTGTGTGTGTTAGCGTCTGTAGTAAATATATGTGATATTGAAGATTGATCTGATATCAGTTTACATATAGACTTTAAAGGGGTGGTTCAGAGTGTATTTTTAAAGCTTGATTGTGTTTATGGGGTGCAAAGCAAAGTGTGCTCATGCTTCATTTGTAGAAAATCAGGTTATTGTTTTCATATATCTTACTTTGATTATATACAGCTACTCAGCTAACATGAAAACGACTATCATACTTCCTAGTGCTCTGAAAGGCCCTCTCTCAAGAAGCTCTGATTGGTCAGCTAACATGATGTACTGTGATTCGCAGATCAGCTCCACATCACCAGGAAGCATCTCTGTTATAACATTACAGTGCCTCTGGCCACGCCCCTTCGCTGCGCTGAGTGTATGTGTGTAACCTGAAGGGTTTATGACATCATTAACCAGGACGTATTTTTTTGTAGTCCCCTAACTTCGTTCGCTGTAGGCTTTGCTAAGCTAACTCTGCAAAAGCCAATGAACTCTGAGCGTCTTACATTCAGAGATGTTGTTTATGTTCACACAGCTACAATACACACAAACTAAAGTTTAAAATATGATATCGTAGTGGACAACCCCTTTAAAAAGTGCTAGGTTGTCATTAAGCAACACTTGTTGTTGGGTTAATTTCTTTCAATGAAATTCAAATTATGCTTTGTAATTTAATGGTTGAGTTTGCTCATATTTGACCCAGCGTTGAGTTACATCAACCCAGCCTCTTTTCTTTTTTAGTGCATGGGTCTCAAACTGGATTCCTGGAGGGCCGCAGCTCTGCACAGTTTTGCTCCAACCCTAATCAAACACAGCTGATCCAAATAATCAAGGTTTTCAAGACTCCTAGAGACTATTAAGCAGGTGTGAGTTGGAGGTGGTTGCGTGGGTTTGCTCCAGGTGCTCCGGTTTCCCCCACAAGTCCAAAGACATGGGGTATGGGTGAATTGGGTAGGCTAATTTGTCCGTAGTGTATAAGTGCAAATGAGTGTGTATGGATGTTTCCCAGAGATGGGTTGCAGCTGGAAGGGCATCCGCTGCGTAAAACAAATGCTGGATAAGTTGGAGGTTCATTCCGCTGTGGCGACCCCGGATTAATAAAGGGACTAAGACGAAAAGAAAATGAATGAATGAATGAGTTGGAGGTGGTTGGAGCTAAACTATGCAGAGCTGCGGCCCTCCAGGAATTCAGTTTGAGAGCATTGATTTAGAGTGAACTGAAAGCAACTTTAGATTAATTTCCAAAACAGTAATGACTCACGCTTGAAAGTATGAGTTTTAAACAATAGATTTATTTTAAACCAAGCCAAGTCACAACAGGAAAGAAAAGAAACCAGGAAAGGAATTTAATGCACGACACTCATGTGCTTTCTCTTCTAATAATTCAACAGACTGAATTATTCACCACAGCCGAAGACTCTCTTCAGATATTGTATATCAGATGTTCATCAGGGTTTTGTCCTCAAATTGCTCCAGTGTGTAATTTCACAACTACGGCAGTCAAAGATCACATCAAAACACAACAGAAGGATTTGGATAAGGTGTGAAAGAAACTAGTCATGAAATTATTCGGCGTACATGAAACAGAAAAAGCCCGTAAAAACCTGCCGGAACTACTATAATGGCACGTCTTCAAATGTTCACCAGCCATTCAGGATCAAGCATTCATCAGCCCCGTAGCTTAATAAAGATGATTGAATATAAAGCCTGTGATAAAATTGATAATAATAATAATCAGATAAATGAGAGCAGGTTAATAACAGCGGCTCTTTATGTTTAAAGAATGGTACACCAGGAGTTGTCTTCCGCCGGCGGAGGAGGACGAGGACGAGGAGTAGGAGTGGGATTTACTGGAGTGCTGTAGGGCTGATAAACATAATGTTGTTGCTGGAAAAATGCTTGCTGGTTGTTGGTAAAATTGGCAGTGTTGGAGACCTCAGAGAGAAACTCAACTCTGCTCATGTTTTTGATGATCTGCAGGAGGCCTTGACTCACACGGTAGGTTTTGCTGCTGTCAAAAAGTTTGTAATCGCTGTGTTCAGTTATGTAAACCCTGTTCAATTTACCGTAGCCGTCCTGACGCACAATAATGCGATCCTTGTTACTGTCAGGTTTAGGCCTATTGCGGTTGTATTTTTCCCTGACGTAATCTGGGAGCTCGTCTGCATTTCGGTAATTCAGGTTTCCCACTTCATAGTATGGGAGGTTTTGAATGGGCACGATGCGATCTTCATCTTCAATTCTGTTTTCAAACTTGTGGAAGCCGAAGTCTCCAACCTCGGGCCTGAATCTGGGGATGATTTCCCCATAACTTATGTTTATATATTCACGAGCAAACCAGTAGAGCAGATTGAGGCCATGTCTGGGCTCCGGCTGACCGAAGCCTGACTGTTTGAGCTGGGAGAGTTCGTTCAGTGTGCCTTTCACCATGATGGAGGATCACTGTGAGGGAGAGACAGAGGAAAATATATTAACAGAAAATTATACACTCAAATTATACAAATGATCGTTTGTTGTAACCCAACGGTGTTGCCAAATTCATGTAAACCAAACCATTGGATTAAACGTGTAATTAAAAGTTTATAAATAAAATAATTAAACATTGGGTTTGTGCATATTTGACACAAGTTTAGGTTATAAATATATTTCCTTGTGAAAAATGTGCTTAACTGTATTGAAAGTGTACTTTTTGTTATTTAAAATCTGAAATGTATACTTTGCACTTGTGGATAATATATTAAAATTTATATTAAGGGCCGCTTAAGAGTATTTAAGTAGAGTATACTTTAATTAATGACACTTTTTCCAGCACACTTAAAGGCAATTTTTTAGCAATACTTTGTGACAATTAGGTCACAATAATCAATATACTGACTTATCGCACAACACATGGACATTACTTCAATCATTTTTGGTGATGATATATACATATTATATCTCCAATACATAAAAACCATCTCTAGCAACATTTTAGCTAATTGTCAACATCTCCATCTCTACTGCAAGTGTCAGTATGGTTAAAAAACACTGTAGTGTTTACTATAAATTACTATAGTATATTTTGATGTGGGTGTCTGACAACTGAAAATAGATCTGGTAGCAGATATCGTAGCCTCTGTTACTTTTTACCCTGCACTATTTTGTTAACATTTATTATTAATTATTTAGGATACGCGCTTTCACATTCTAATTCCAATGCCTGATTATTACATTGTTAAACTGACTATAATTAAAATAAATATTCTTAATAAGGATTAAATATGATGCATTCTTTGGAAGAGTGTACTTGCATTATGATGATATTATTTTGTCATTTGGCATTATATTACGAGTGGCATAAAGTGTTCTATATGTGTGTGTGTCTAATATTTATAAATTGAAGTAATATGTCACTATTTATGTTCTTCAATCAGCCTCTTTGTCTGGAACATTCTAATGGCATTATGGCAAAAAAAAACTAACAAAGTAATATATAAAGTAATATCTCCCAATTAATATGTATAACACATAACAAAATGTAAACAAAAATAATTTTAGAATCTAAAGTTTAATTAATTTAAGCTGTTTTTATCATTTTTATCATGGTTACTATTGGGCTTGACCCTTTGTTTGTTTGTTTGTTTTTTGTGCATATTTTTGCATATATTTATAATTAATGGGAAAAAACTAAGATTGCAATATAAGTAAAAGAGGTCCCCTAAAAGTTTAAGGATAATTTTAATCATAATTAATGACTAAATCATATGTGTCAATGAAAAAGAGCCAGATTCTTAAGCAATATTGATGTCAGCAAAACAATAGTTTAAACTTCCATTTTTCTCTTGAAATAGCATTAATTTGTTGCAAATTTGCATAATTATTTTATAAAATACAGGATGTAAAATGTTTTCATTAAAGAAGAGTGAAAAGAAAGTCAGAGTAGTTATAGTGTTATAGTTCTGTTTCTCAAATAGTAAATGCCCCTATAGCCGTGTGGAGGAAAAACATGTTATTAAGCATTATAAGCTTACTCTGTGATTATTAAACACACAAAAGTTGATGTGTACCTTACAGATGAAGACTGCTCCTCCAAGTGTTTCTGCAGTGATGATCTGTAGAGAACTGAGCTCACCGTCTCACTGAGCAACAGTATTTGTTTAATTATCTTTTTACAACACACTCACTTCAACAACAAAAAATGCATGGCTGGGAAACAGAAACTTAAGCAGTTTGGAGGGGAGGAGATTTCTAGGAAGTTATTTTGTCGTTTCAATGTCTTTATGAATATGAAAAAATTACAAATGTCTCTATTATGGAGATATTATTTAAAATATGACAAAAATGAGAGTGAACATTCTAATTATTAACAATAGCATATTTATGATATACAAAAATATACAAAAACATATACAAAAATAACTCTGTTGTGTCATGTTACTGTAAATGTACTGTTGATACACACAAAAAAAAAAATCATAAATGAGTATTTTGTGATTCATGTTCGTGACAGTTTAAGAAGTGGATCACATTAGGAGTTAAACCAAATGTCAGCTTTAAGCTAATGAGTGGTTACGAGCTCGAGAGATTCCAGAGAATACTTTGTTACCCAAGAGGACATGTATAACAACCGTACTGGTGTGAGGGAAACACCTTAATTAAAATTACAGGCAAACTATTAACTGGTCCTTTCAAAGATGATGTCGTATTTTAACAGCCTCTGGGAAAGGATCAGGATCTAATTAATCTCAGTTCATGAGAAAAACACTTACAGGATCATGGGAATAACATCGTATTTTTTGATGCCACACATTGTTTAAATCAATACTCCATTGCATTTTTGCATCGCTTGTGAGGTGCAACACAGTGGTTAGCACTGTCACTTCAGAACAAGAAGGTCGCTGGTTCGAGTCCCAGCTGGCATCTCTGAATGGAGTTTGCATGTTCTCCCCTGTTAGCGTTAGTGTCGGCGTCCTCCAGGTGCTCCGGTTTCCTTCACAATCCAAAGACATGCACTATAGGTGAATTGAATGATGTTAATTGGCCGGTGTGTGTGTGTGTGTGAATAAGTGTGTATGAGTGTTTCTCAGTACTGGGTTGTGGCTGAAAGGGCATACACTGCATAAAACATATGCTGGAATACTTGGTGGTTCATTACGCTGTGGCGACCTCTGAAATAAAGACTAAGCCAAAGAAAAATGAATGAATTTTGTGTGTGTCTTTGTTAATTAATAAATTAATTAATTAGAACCCATCACCCACTCCAAACTGCATGTTCTGGTTAACAGGCAGTTCAGTGGTTGATGAAGTCTATGGTGTTAGTGGGCCATTTTTCTACAAGAAAAATGAAAGCTTGTGCTATAGTGGAAAATTACTGACATGTGTGTACATATCTAACTTTTTTGAACACTTGTGCATGGCATAATTGCCGTATAATTAATCTTTGTGCGAGGAAAACTCACCTATTGTCATCATTAATTTGAGATTTTTTGCTTGTACACTGTACTTACACTTATGTTCGTTCATTGCAGAAGGCTGACTTTGACAGAGTGGCTGCAATATTTGTTAATGACTTTTCTCAGTCAAAAGGTTTGCAAGTACTTCCAGAAGTAGATAAGCTGGTTGTGGATTTTGTTATAACCATGGGAATTCAGAGACTAACATTTTCATTAAAAGGTGCGTTTTTCATTTCTACCGGTCAAAAGTTTGGGGTCAGTAGGATTTTTAAATGTTTTAAAATAAGCTTCTCCTACTCACCAAGGCTGCATTTTTTTTAAAACCAAAAATACATGTGAAATGTGAAATGTTATTGCACTATAAAATAACTGTTCAAAAGTAGTTTATAATTTAATTTATTCCAGGGATTTTAACACTTTAACTGCCCTTTAAACTCAAACCAAATGGTTTACCATATTTTTACTGACTATATTTTATTGAGGGGAGTACCTAACTTAACAAAACCTGATTGGGCCATCTCTACCATCTGGATGATGTATGTTATACCCCCCAAAAAAAACACTAGTTGTCACTAACTCAATGAATTTTCAGAAAAAATTTTTTCAGAGTTACATGATCCTTCAGAAATCACTCTAATAATACTAATAATTATTATTATTATTCATTTTCTTTTCGGCTAAGTCTCTTTTTAATTCTGGGGTCGCCACAGTGGAAACCGCCAACTTATCCAGTATATGTTTTACACAGCGGATGCCCTTCCGGCTGCAACCCATCACTGGGAAACACCTATACACTCCCATTTACACACATACACTATTTAACCTACCCAATTCACCTATACTGCATGTCTTTGGACTTGTGGGGGAAACCAGAGCACCCGGAGGAAACCCACACAAAGAACATGCAAACCACACAGAAATGCCAACTGACCCAGCCGGGGCTTGAACCAGCGACCTTCTTGCTGTGAGGTGAACGTGCTACTCACTACGCCACCGTGGCGCCTGCTCTATTATTATAATTATTAATATATTTATAATAATACAATAATTTATAAAACAATAATATTTATCATATAATAATATAATAATATTTTATTACTAATGGTAATGGTAATAAAAGCAATAAGGACTGGAGTAGTAATTTCCTTTGAAACTATATTCCATAAAGCAGCAATTGTTTTATAAATATTTAACAATTAAAGTTTTTTTTACATTTAATAAAAGCCACCTTGATGAACAGAATCATTTTCTTTAAAAAAAACATTTAAAAAAAACTGACCTCAAACTTTTGACCGGTAGTGTATTTATCACTGGCATTCTTCCAATCTTCTACTCTGCAGTCAAGTAAAAAAACAAAACAAACTTCACTTCATGCCTTTCATTTTAAACTCTTTATTATGAAGTCCAACACCCCGTCAACTGCTTGCGGACCAAGTGTATGGGTTGACAGACTGAATGCTGATGAATGGTCCAGGGCTGATTTCAAGCTGGCACGTATGTTGGTGAGAGTTTTCCTTTAAACAAAAAATAATACATAAAAAAGATCAATTTAAAACAATTAGCAAACAGTAACATACATAACTATCCCCGAGTGTTTAAAACACAGGCTTCTTTTTCTCCTTTGAGCACAAATTAAGACAGAAAACAACCTGCACATATTGTAGGCTTGAAAAATTGTTAATGACGACTTTGCTTAAAAAAATGATTGTTTTAATTTTTGGGTGAACCACTGCTTTAAGCAAATAGTGCTATACCTGGTCACTTCTGCACTCTGATCACTTATGTCCTGGCGTACCAGTTCTGGACTGACTGTTTCGTGAAGTTTTTTTACTAGACCAGTGGCTAGGTCTGAAGCCTCCCCCTCAGTCAAAGCACTAAAAATGCTAGTTTTGGTCCTCGTTTTTTTAGGAAGAGCGAGGACCATTTTAGGCAAGTTTTTCTTGCGGCCCTTAAACACAATAAACAGTTGTGGATTAGAACAAGAAAAGAAAAACAAACTGTAAAAAAATACCTACACAGTGGAAATAAAAAGTCTACACACCCTTGTAAAAATGCAAGGTTTTGTGTTGCAAAAAAATGAAACTACAGTAAATCATTTTATAACTTTTTACACGTTTAATGTAAACTATAACCTGTACAATTACAGTACATTAACAAGCTCAAATCTTTTAGGTGTGGGGAAAAAAATTAAAAACTAAAATAACAGCCTCTTATACAGAGCATTAGGAAAGTATTCATAGCGCTTCACTTTTTCCACATTTATTTATGTTACAGCCTTATTCCCAAAAGGAGTCAATTAATTTATTTCCTCAAAAAAGAAAGGCCTCAGGGAGGTGATCAATAACCCGATGGTCACTATGTAGAACCTTACAGAAGGACAACCATTTGTGCAGCAATCCACCAATCAGGCCTGTATGGTAGAGCGGCCTGGAATTTGCCAAAAGGCATCTGAAGGACTCTCAGACCATAAGAAACAAAATTCTCTGGTCTGACAAGATTAAAAAAACTCTTGGAGTGAATGCCAGGCGTTACGTTTAGAGAAAACCAGGCACCGCTTATCACCAGGATAATAGCATCCCTACAGTAAAGCATGGTGGTGGCAGCATCATGCTGTGGATGTTTTTCAGCAGCAGGAGCTGGAAAACTAGTCAGGATAGAGGAAAAGATAAATGCAGCGATGTACGGAGACATCCTGAATAAAAACCTGCTTCAGAGTGCTCTTGACCTCAGACAATTGAGACGGTTCATCTTCCAGAAGGACAAAGACCCAAAGCACATCACCAAAATATCAATGGAGTGGCTTCAAGACAACTCAGTGAATGTCCTTGAGTGGCCCAGCCAGAGCCCAGACCTAAATCCTATTAAACATCTGTGTAGCGATCTGAAAATGGCTGTACACCGTCGCTTCCCATCCAACCTGATAGAGCTTGAGAGGTACTGCAAAGAGGAATAGGCAAAAATTCCCAAAGACAGGTGTGCCAAGTTTGTGGCATCATATTCAAAAAGACTTGAGGCTGTAATTGCTGCCAAAGGTGCATCAACAAAGTATTGAGCAAAGGCTGTGAATACTGATGTACATGTGATTCTTCAGGTTATTGATTTTAATAAATTTGCAACAATTAAAAAAAAAAATCTTTCTTCACATTGTCATTATGGGGTATTGTGAGTAGAATGTTGAGGAAATAAACTAATTTAATCCATTTTGTAATAAGGCTGTAACATAAATAAATGTGGAAAAGTGAAGCCCTATGAATACTTACCGGATGCATTGTAACTGGGGATATGGCTGTGTTCAAAATTAAACAATCACATTCAAACTCATATTAAATAGGAGTCAGTACACACCTATCATCATTTAAAGTGCCTTCGATGAACCCAGAATAAAGTTCAGCTGTTCTAGTAGTCGTTTCAAGACATTTTCCTAGTTGCATCCTACAGCAAAAGCCATGGTCCACAGAGAGCTTCCAAAGCATCAGAGATAGCATATGGAAATATCATGGAACACAGTGAAGCCTGTCATCATCAAGTGGAGAAAATATGGAGCAAGTTTCATTATTAAGAACTGGACATCCCTCCAACGTTAATGAAAAGACAAAAAAAAAAAAAAACTGTTCAGGGAGGCTTCCAAGAGGCCTACAGCAGCATTAAAAAGAGTTTCTGAGAATTTCTGGCAAGTACTGACTTTGTAATACAAGTGACAACAATCTTCCGTATTCTTCATTAGTCTGGGCTATAAGGAAAGGTGGCAAGACGGAAGCCTTTACTTATAAAGAATATCTAGGCCCAGCTAAATTCTTCCAGGAGCACATGGAAAATGTGTAATGGTCAATGTGTAACAGTGCTAAATACCAGTCAATACTAGCAGAAAACCTTCAAGCTTCTGCTAGAAAGCCGAAGATGTATAGGATCTTCATCTTTCAGCATGATAACGATTCAAAGCACACATCCAAATCAACAAAGAAATGGCTTCACCAGAAGAAAATTCAAGTTTTGGAATGGCCCAGCCAGAGCCCAGACCTGAATCCTATTGAAAATCTGTGGGTTGTTCTGAAGAGAGCTGTGCACAGATGTCCTCACATTCTGACAGATTTTTAGCGGTGTAATAAAATCAAATTCTTCAACAAAGTAATCCTTTAAAGGTGTGCACACTTATGCAACCACATTATTTTAGCTTCTTTATTGTTTGTTCCCCTCACCTAAAAGATTTGAGTTTGTTTGTGTAATTGTACAGGTTATAGTTTACATTAAAGGTGTAAAAAGTTCTAAAATGATTTACTGTAGTTTTTTTTTATAACACAAAACTTTGCATTTTTACAGGGGTGTGTAGAATTTTTATATCCACTGTAAAAGTATTTTTTAAATAACCATGAGTACTTACTCCTAACAGATCTCGAAAAACATTAGAGGACATATTTTCTCCTACTATTCGGCGCTCCATTTCTTCTTTTTTAACAATATATGTCTTCCTCTGGCCAGTGAGGGCTAAGCGTCCAAATACTGTGACACCATTGGTATCCTCTATGGGGGTCTCCGAAGAGCAACTTGCCTTGACGTCTTTGCTTTCATGACCTGCATGCCAGTTTGTACCAAATGTTTGAGGCAGTCCTTCCTCTGTGCTGTCTTCTTTTTTTGTTTCTGATTCATCACTTGCCTTGCGTTTTTTACTCTTTGATTTCTCTTTTTTAACTTTCTCTCCACGCCGTTGATCCACATCACCTGAAGCTTGTCCTGCAACTTCCTTTGTGCTTTTGCGTTCTTGCGTATGTAGAAACATTCCTTCTCCACCTGGAGTTTAAAGCATTAGGTTAAATAAATAATTGATGTACTGTATTTCAAATGGGTGGGAAAAAAAAGAGTTAAATGAATTTAAATGAATTTGGAGAGGCTGTATTTTTCTTTTATTGTTGATATATCAGAGACAGCACCTCTGATGTATCAAGATTGAAAACGTTTTATAAAATTGTGTTTTTTGAAACACGATTAGAGTATTTCCAGAATGATTGCATAATGTAATACACATTTCATGTTACAGTTTCAGCTAATCAGTGTTCAATAGATGTTTGTTTTCGGAAATGCAATTACTTACGACTGTAGAACACACAGATCTCACAAGATGTTTGTAGGCATTTCATGTGGCTGTATGCACCACATTCGGAACAGCACACCTAACAATAAAACAATGCTTGGGTTTGTGATTATGCAATGCTGAAATTATAGTATACGTATATGTAATTAATTTATATACGATACTAATCACCTTGTCCTTCCGTAACAGACCCCAGCACACTGTGCACCGTATAGCTCTATCTGCAGGGGGAAAAAAAATGTGACATTAGTAATCTCTTTGAAGATAAATGTCAACATACAACTTCAAATCAGAAAAGATTGGGACAGTGTACGCAAATAAAAAAAAATTAAATTTACTTCCACTTGTATTTCATTACAGACAATACAACAAACATTATTTATTGTGTTCCTCATGATTTTTATTGTTGTTGTTTTTTTTCCTCAAAATAAACAAATTGCAATTTTGCTTCCTGCAACACCTTTTAAAAAAAGGTTGAAACAGTAGAGCATTTACCACTTTGTAATGTTGCCATGCCTTTTCAGAACACTTAAAAGACTTTTAAAGACTGAAGACACCAAGTGGTGAAGTGTTTCAAATGTAATTTTGTCCCATTCTTCCTGCAAACAAGTCTTAAGGTGGGCAACAGTACGGGGTCTTCGTTGTCACATTTTGTGCTTCAAAATGCGCCACACATTCTCTATTGGAGACAGGTTGGGAACGGAGGCAGGCTAGTCAAGTACCTGCATCCTCTTCCTCCACTTTGACGTGTGCAGAATGTGGTTTTGCATTGTCTTGTTAAAATATGCATTTGCTTGTTTTTGCTCCAAAATCTCTATGTACTTTTCAGCATTAATGGTGACATCACAGAAGTGCAAGTTACCGTTGCCAAGGGCACTGACACAACCCTAAACCATGACATACCCTGGCTTTTGGACTTGTTGCTGGTAACAGTCTGGATTATCCTTTTCTACTTTAGTCTGGAGCACACGGTGTCCATTTCTCCCAAAAATACCTGAAATACTGATTCCTCAGACCACAGTACGTTTCTACTGTGTGATGATCCATCCTAGATGCCTCCGAGCCCAGAGAGGTTGATGGCGCTTCTGGACTCTGTTAACATAGGGCTTCCTTTTGGCACAGTACAGTTTTAATTGGCATTTGTGGATGTAACTATATTGTGGTACTTGACAAAGGTTAGTCAAAGTAGTCCTGATCCCATGTGTCGATGTTGCTTATAAACAGTGGTGTAGTCCTAAGAAAAAAAAAGGTGGTGTACTATTACCCACCCAACCCAAATTTTAAAGGGGCTAATGTGACGCCCATGCTGCTTTATAATTGTACCTGAATGTTTCAGCGAGACATCATTCAGTTGTCTTCGAAAAACTGACGAAAGGTCGTCAGGAGGCGGAAATGGCGAAATTTAACGAAAAATGCACCAATTGCAACAAATTAAGACGCCAGTAAAAAAAAATGTTCGGCATACAGTTAAAGGGAAATCGAATACACATAAATTACAGAAGTCGAATCAGCAAAACAAGTGGCTATACCTAGGCTATACACAATTATTGATCCTCAGATGTCGTAATACCCAAACAGCTTGTGGAAAAAGTAGGCATACTGAGTATGTGCGTATAGCCCCGACTACACCACTGCTTATAAATGAATGATGTTTGATGCAGTGCCGCATGAGGGATCAGACAACATGGTGGTTCAGCCTAGGCTTGCACCCACTAAAAATCCTCCAGATTCCTTAAATCTTTTAATGATGTTCTGCACTGTGGAAGGTGAAATTTACAAATCTCTTCCTCTCTTCCTTTGAGGAACATTGTTTTAAATCATTTTGTTGGAACTCACTGCAAAGGATGTTGCAGAACTCGAAACCAGTTCGAATCAGGCTTGGAAATCGGGTGCCACATTGTCTCAGTCATTTAGATCTGGGTCGAGGCTTATACCATCACCATAACAGAGAACCAATTGATTGACTATTTTGACCAATACTTTGTGCGCAGTTGTTTGAAAGATCCTTTACCCAACTTGGTAAATGATTTAATCACCTAACAATGGGGCTAACCTAACCTAACAATGGGGTTTTCAGAGGGAAAACTTGACTAATTGCCTCACAAGACTTTTCCATGACTCCCAGGTCATGTGCTCGTCATATGGGAAATGCACACTTTTGTAGAGATCTCTGGAAATTAATGGATACAAATGAAAGACAATCTCTTGAAATGTTACAACTAAGGCAGATATATCTTTGAATAATATGCTATAGTTTTCCTCATATGCTGTGTTTATTCCAACCAACCAGGTTAATCAATGTGTTGTTTTAACCCCTATAGCAGATGATCAGTACGTTTCTGAAATGTATGACGTCTGGTACTGAATGAAAGCTAGTGACATTTGCAATGCATTCGCGTAAATAATAGTACAAACAGTATTCATCACGTAACATTTGATGTAAGATAATTACAGATTTTACCATGTGAAATCAACATGTAGTCTACTATCTGCCCTCTATCGCCCGCACAGACCGCCGCCACGCGGTCACCACCAATTTTCCATGTAGCCTGGGACCACCGAAACAGCACGAACTTCCACAAACTGACTCTCAGCAGTCCGCCACCCCGTTAACCCAGGACAACCTCCACTCATGAGCAAGTGCATCCCAATGACGTCATGACCAACAAATCAGGAGCACCGTACTTCCCTGAGGCCAGCCTGGCGAGGGAAACTCAATACTTCAGCAAAAGCGCAAGTAGCACAAACTAACGTTGTCTCTTGCTGATCTGGTGCAAAATTGATATTAAGCAGTAAAAATAAGCCAAATCTCTGCTGTTGTGGTTTCTCTGGTGTGATTTTAAGTACTAGAATTAATTTGGGACTGAATACAACTGTGTGTGTGGTTGTTTGTTGTTCACTTACTACATAGTTTGTTTCATGTATCGTAGTGTAGCTCAATAAATCTTTGTTCTCATTTTGTAAGAACTGTGTTTGTGTTTATGCGCTTCTAAGTCATTGCCTCTAGCTGTAGATTTTGTTACCTTGCTAAAAGTTAACCCAATACTGTGCTGTGTTATTCTCATTGGCCACATACAACGTGGGCCCGTCCCATTCAATGTCTTATATTAGCTGGACAAATGGCAGATAAAGTGTGAATCTTTTAATCTAATTCAACCTGACTCAATTGAGTCAAATCAATGATTCAAATCAAATTCAAGTGCTGTTCAGGTCCTAATTAATTGGTTCAAGTATGTTTGATCAGGGTTGCAACTGAAATCTGCAGGATTGTGGCTCTCCAGGAACAGGGTTGGCCACCCCTGATGTAGGTTGATCCCATATTTCAATAAACTATTTGTTGGCAAACTGGTGATCCTCGGCCCACCTAAAGGACTAGAACTGTCTTGGATGCTGCTTTTGTACCAACTTGTCCCAACCTTTTGAAATGTGTTGCAAGAACCAAAACAGGAATATGTGTTTATTTTGAAAAAGCAAACAAACAATAAAAATCATGAGGAACACATTAAATAATGTTTGTTGTATTGTCTGCAATGAAATACAAGTCAAATTAAATTTGGAAAAAAAAAAATTACTTTCTTCGTTTATTTGCGTTTTCCATGCTGTCCCAACTTTTTCTGATTTGGGGTTGTGCAATCATATATCTTATATAAAGGCTTACCTGAAGAGGTAAATAGAGTGTGGCAAAACTGTGCCCTCAGTTGTGGTATGTCCGCTGAAGTATATCCCTCCACCAATTTTTTGCCCTCAAGTATGGCCTGTGCAAACTAAAAAAAGAGTGAACTTTTTAAAAGGGTCATGGAGAGGAGAATAGTAATGTGTCATTTACGCGTCCACTTCTGAGCCATTATTTTATATATTAATAATATATTGTATTATTAGATTAGATTAGATTAGATTCAACTTTATTGTCATTACACATGTACAAGTACAAAGCAACGAAATGCAGTTTAGGTCTAACCAGAAGTGCAATAGCAGCAAGTGCAGAATACAGGTATAAATTATAAGGTGCAGTTATAGAAAAACTATGGTGATATTTACAGATGGATGTACTATGAACATTATATACAGGTTGACTTGGTTATGAGCCCAGATTTACAATAAATGATTGTACGTACAGGTTGATATTAATAATAAGAGTGCAGATAGATAAACAATTACAAATGTATGTGTACAGTGGGTGTGTACATAATTACAAATGTACATGTACAGTGGGTATGTACAGTTCAAATAAATGAATCAGTGCAATGCAGGTTGCTTATTAATAATCAAAAATGTGCAGATAAACATAATTACAAATGCATATGTACAGTGAGTATGTACAGTTCACATAAATGAATCAGTGCAGTGTAGGTTGCTTATTAATAATCAAAAGTGTGCAGATAAACATAATTACAGATGTCTATGTACAGTGGGTGCGTACAGTTCAGATAAGTGAATCAGTGCAATGATAAGTGAATCAGTGCAATGAATATGTGCAATTTTTAAATGTGCAAATGTTTTTAAATGTGCAAATGTTCAGTAGTGTTCAGAGATGAATTATCCTTTCATCTCCTACAAAATGACAATGGGAGTGGACAAAGGCTAACCATTAGAACATGGACACCACAGGAATGACCATCCTCCTGCCGTGGATGGGTTACATCAGTCCATGTCCATTTATAGTCGCAGCCTTTAGCTTTGGCAAAGTAACTGAAAAATAAAAATGACATACTACTTGTAGTGCTGATACGTTGTTTTATTGTTTCCTCTGTCAATTATTGTATGGAAAATGTAACAAAAAAACATAGCAAAAACATTTTTTAATTTTTGACAATTTGCTACCTCCAGTTTTGAAGAATGTGAGTTTTCCGTTCCTCTTTTTCACCAAGTGGATCCATGTATATTACGGCTTGTGTTTTAAGGTCACAGAACTGTAAAATAAGAACAGACAATTATGACATAAGATGCTGTAAATGTTAAATGTTGTATTCATCTCTTTTTAAGTATCTTTTTAAAATTTGCTTGTTTATTTATTTACAGCATGTAAAGTGTAAATGCTCAAGCATAAGAATGAGTTTATGTTATTGCATTTGGTCTAGTATGGTAAGATTTGGCCTACTTACAAAAAGTGTCCAGTGGTTTCCATTTTCCAAAAGGGCTCCAATAATTTTATTGTAGGTTTGAAAAATGTCTTTCTGCAAAGAGAGAATCATTTGTGTAATCAAAATAAACCTTTTCAGTTGATATAGAGCTTCATGTGTACATAATTTATTGCATTTTCTACTTAATATTTATGACAAATATAATGTATTACAGTTCAAATCTAATTTGCACACTGCTTTTTTAGTATTTAAATACTCCTTGTGGTCAAAGAAAGGACGTTTTTGCCTAAATACTAGGCAAAAAGTATATAATACTATTAAATACTAATCAGATGTGCGTTTCCGAAAACCATCGTTAGCCAACTAAGGTCACAAGTTCCATCGTTACAAGCATAGTTCGTTGATTTGCCGTTTGCCATATTCGTCATTCCAACGAACATTCGCAAGCTGCATCACAAACTTCTGAGCTTGCAACTACACCTCTAGAGCTGTAGTTAGAAGCATAGTTCCTGGCTATTCCTAGTTATCCCCCTATGCCCTATTCTTTTATAACATCCTAACATTTAAACTAGGAATGATTAAAAAAAAACATTAAAGTCATATGTCTTCATATTGACAACTGCGTTTCCTTTATAGTGCACTTTGAAAACATTTATGCCGTTTTGAACGCAACCATGGCTCATGATGAAAGCTATAAATGACCTTTTATTTAAAAGCAGAATTTATGTTACGTCTCCAAGGCTTGTGAAAACAAAAATATATAGCATACATTAATGCTTTTAGTTTATAGTGGTCAAATTGTAAAAGTAGACTTTTCAAAAAAAAAAAAACAACAACAACTACATCCTACTTATTATTAATGATGATGATTATTATTATTCTTATTAATAATAAATAGGATTTTTTTAATGTCTTAATAAATAGCCTACTGTAAATTAGACCTACAACCATTAATGATTTATTTGATTTATATATGAGGTTAGAATACTTGAAGCTTAGTGATTTTATATGGAATTTTCTCAATAATATTCATAAAGGAAACAAAGGCCCTATATGTGTCGTTCACATATATTTGTTCATGTGCATGTTTTTACCAAAACTAATATTGGATTTTTTTTTTTAATGCGTGTGCGTGTAAAACAATATAATTTGCACAAAAAATTGATGGGGTTTTCTCTAAAGAAGTAGGTACTCCACCCCGTTTAGAGCATCTTTATGGATGTTTTACAATATAAAAAATGTGGTTCAAACGATAGATCTGCGACAGAGAAAGTACGGTTTTGGGAAACACTCCTAAATATGTCGTTCTTTTCCCAAAGAATGCATCGTATTATGATAGTTCAGCCACAGGTTATGTCATTGTTTGGGAAACACCTCAGTTAGACTAAAATGAATGAACAGACATCATTAGCATGGGAAGCATGTCCTTGCATGTTTATGTTAATAATGTTCATAATGTAATTGAACTAAAATCAATTCTAATCTGAAACTTGATCACCATTGGCTAAATTTTTAGACAAAGGTCTTGTATTAAATATTTGTGACTGTGTAAATATAATTTACTTTACCTTGCAAAAGTAGTGGCTTTTGGCCCTCTGGGATCCTGACAGAATCTTTGTCATTGATTGTGTACAAACATGTACACAATCCTCAAAGTTCTTAATGAAAAACAATATCAGGTCTATTTACAATGTCGAAAACATTATTACAAACATACAAACAATTTAGCAAAAAATAAACTTCATACCTTGCAGATAATATACAAGAAGGCATCAATTACCTATTAATAATAATATTTGAAGTTAGAACCCAGCAGAGAAAGAAAAAAAAATCATCAATTAATAAAAATGCATTGCTCACCACATCTGCTATGTATGCTGGTTCACGCAGAGATTTGAAATGGGCAAGGGAAAGATTGTATGGTCCTACACAGCCCACCAAAGAATTAAGTGTGAGTTCTGTGTAAGAAAGAAAGCAAGAAAACAAAATTAAAACATGTTATATAAACTAAATAAAAAAATAAAATCCAATATACGTTTATAAGACATGTTTATTCACACTGACCAGTCATGATGAGAAGTTTTCAATAGAAGAGTATTATATGTCTGTAAAAAAGTAAATATGAAATTAGGTTAACAGAGTAATAAAACAAACAAATAATATATTATAATATTGCATACAGCATAATATTGATAATCCAGGATCAACATTAGTGAATCTAAAAATTGTATTGTCCAAGATCAACATTAGTGAATCTACGAATCTGATGGTCCAGGATCAACATCAGTGAACTTATAAATTTGATGGTCCAGGATGAGCATTAGTGAATTTATAAACTTGACGGTCCAGGATCAACATGAGTGACATTATAATGTTGATGGTGCAGGATCAACATTGGTGATTATATAAATTTGATGGTCCAGGATCAACATTAGTAAATTCATGAATTTGATGGTCCAGGATGAACATTAGTGAATTTATAATACTGATGGGGCAACATGGTGGCGCAGTAAGTAGTGATGTCACCTCACAGCAAGAAGCTCACTGGTTCGAGCCTCGGCTGGGTCAGTTAACATTTCTGTGTGGAGTTTGCATGTTCTCCTTGTGTTCGCATGGGTGTCCTCCTGGTGCTCCGGTTTCCCCCACAGTCCAAAGACATGCGGTACAGATGAATTGGGTAGGCTAAATTGTCCGTAGTGTATGTGTGTGAGTAAGAATGTATTGATGTTTCCCAGAGATGGGTTGCGTCTGAAAGGGCATCCACTGCATAAAACAAATGCTGGATAAGTTGGCGGTTCATTCCGCTGTGGCAACCCCATATTAATAAAGGGACTAAGCCGAAAAGAAAATGAATGAATACTACTGATGATCCAGGATCAACAGCAGTGAATTTATAAAACTGATGGTCCAGGATCAACATTAGTGAATATATAAATTTGATGGTCCAGGATCAGTATTGGTGAATATATACATTTAATGGTCCATGAGCATGATTAACATTAGTGCACTAATAAATTTGATGGTCCAGGATCAACATTAGTGAATTTATGAATTTGATGGCACAGGATCAACATTAGTGAATTCATAAATATGATGTTCCAGGATCAAAAATGTTGATCCTTGACCAACAATTTTATAAGACATTACAATAAAGATTGTCAACATAAGTGAATATATAAAACTGATAGTCCATGATCAACATTAGTGAATTAATCAACTTGACGGTCTAGGACCAACATCAGCAAGTTTTTAAATATTGATGGTCCCGGATTAACATAAGTGAATTCATAAATTTGATGGTCCAGGATCAGAATTATTGAATATATTAATATGTTGGTCCCGGATCAACAATAGTGAATATATAATGTTGATGGTCCAGGATCAACATTAGTGAATATATAAATATGATGGTCCAGGATGCAAATGCTTTTGAAATCCAAATCCTCTAAAGGATTGTTAGTCTGCATTATTCAGGGCAACTGGAGCCGGGAACACCCCCAAAAAACATTATAATTTGAATGGCATCTGCGCTTATGTTTTTTTTTTATTCAGAAGGTTTCCATAATACTGGACCAGGCCGTATCCTGCTGCTGCTGTGGTGGTCATGGAGGAGTGGAGAGCACAAGATTGATTCCAGTGACAGACGAGTCCTCGCATTGATCCAGAAGGGCCAGCCTGTACACCAGACAGAGATCTTTTCCACCTGCAGCTTCTCCACCATGGACGTCCAGCATTCTCATCCAGCATCATGGATTTCTCTTCAGTGTTAGGACTTTCAGCATTGAAAATCAAACCACACTGAACTAAAATAAACTGAATTTTGTCTCTGAAAACTGGACTGACACGGTTTCACTTTTATTATAATATTCTACGATCAACATTAGTGAAAATATAAACTTGATGATCCAGGATCAAAATTGGTAAATAAATAAATATGATGGTCCAGGATCAACATTAGTGTTTATATAATAATGATGATCCAGGATCAACAATTGTGAAAAAATAAATAAATATGATGGTCCAGGATCAACATTAGTGACATTCACTAATGTTGACTTTAAAATTCACTACTGTTGATCCTGGACCATCAAATTCATAAATTCACTAATGTTAATCCTAGACCATCAAATTGATCAGGATCAACATTAGTGAAAAATATAAATTTGATGGTCAGGACCAACTTTAGTAAAGGTCCAGGATCAACATTGGTGAATTTGATGGTCCAGGATCAACATTAGTGAATTCATGAATTTGATGGTCCAGGATCAACAACAGTAAATCTATAAATTTGATGGTCCAGGATCAACATTAGTGAATTTATGAATTTGAAGGTCCAGGATCAACATTGGTGAATCTATAAATTTGATGGTCCAGGATCGACATTAGTGAATTTATTAATTTGATCGTACAGAATCAACAACAGTGAATTTATGAATTTGATGGTCCAGGATCAACATTGGTGAATCTATAAAGTTGATGGTCCAGGATCAACATTGGTGAATTTATGAATTTGATGGTCC
>CAIGQQ010002949.1:681231-706100 GCA_903798035.1 Danio albolineatus
AAAAAAAAAAAAAAAAAAAAAAAAAAAAAAAAAAAAAAAAAAAAAAATCGCAAAACACTTTCGTTATCACAATAATAGTATATGCAACATACAGATCTTAGACGTGTGATAAATCAGGGTTTCCCACCCATGCTCCTGAAGGCACACCAACACTACATATTTCGCATGTCTCCATTATCCGACCCATTAACTTCAGGTTTTGGAGTCTGTTCTAATGTTCTGATGAGTTGATTTACAGTAGGTGCGTTTCAGTAGGGAGAGGTTGAAAATGTGGACTGTTGTTGTGCCTTCAGGAACAGGGTTGGGAAACGCTGTGATAAATGACATTTATTTTATGCGTTCTTGTTTATCTAAATTTGATCAATCAGACGGGCCCTTACTATCTTTAGCCCCGTCTCCCCAGTAGTTGCTGTTCTGTTATTGGCTGGAGCAGCTCAAAGCTGAACCAAGAGCTGAAGATAAACACTAATGGCAGGAAAATGACAACAGCCAATCAGAGTCAGAATATCTGTGCAGGTTTTCACTCATTCATAGTGTATTAAAGACTACATATTTGCCTCTTGGCACAGTTTTTTAGCCTGAATTAGATTAGAAAATTTTTATTTTACCTCTTTATTTTAATATCATTAAATAAATATATAATTTAAAAACACAGCTAATAAAAATAGCACTTTTATAGGGAAATGTTATATCATAATTGCAATAATCAACAATATTGCATATTTTTTCCAGTCTCTTGCAGCACTAATTGAAACTATACATTGTGCAGCCCTCTTGTCAAATCTAACATCTTACCGACGTCGTCCCGTCATCCATTCCCATTTCGCTACTGATCCCGCTGACATTGCTGCCGGATCTCCTGAGAGAAATGGAAAGAGGGCATGAAGAGAGCCAGTGGGTGTGAGAGAGAGGGAGGAGGAAAGGGAAGGGAAAGACAGAGACACACACTTAGGTCCAGTAACACTCAAATGAGAAGTGAGTTAAGGGACAGACACAGGGACGGGTGTAAAAGCGAGGGGGTAGATAAAGACCTGTGATATTTGGGGTCTGCTGGTACAGTGATGAACTCCTGAACGTCTTCGCAGGCGTCGAAGAATTCGTTCTCCTCATCTTCGTCACTGGCGTCGCCCTTTCCTGGAACTGAGCCTGTAAACATGACCGTAAACATTATATTTTTATTTAAGAGTTGTATTTCTAACGTTGTTCTCCTGAATAGTCTATTAGTCAAAAAGTCCTGGGGAAAAAAATCTATGTTTTAAATATTGGCATCAAATGTATTTTCAACAATAACTATAAATTATGTGCACCATATCAGGTTTCTGAAAATTTGAATTTGAAAAAATTATTATATTATAAAAATGAAAACCATTTGGCTCAGGAATTCCGGTCCTATTGATTTCTAGAAGTTAAAAGCAGCTCATTATGCTGCTTGATGTTGCAATCATGAACACACTTGTTTGTAGAGCAAGTGGTTTGACCATTTTCTGCCATAAGTCATTTCTCCCACAGGCAACTGAATCGGAAGTTGTAAACGAGCACTCTTCAGCATTGCAGAATATCATATGCAGAAAGGTCAACATCTACAAGACTTTCTGAAACAGAAATAGACATGCTACATATATTAGTCTTCGGCGGCTAATGATTCTGTACCTTTGCTGTCTATGGCAGGGTTGCTCTGTGATGGAGGCAGGACAGTGGCTCCTCTAAAGGCTCTCTCCAGATGGTTGTGTTGTTTGGCGAGCTGCTCCAGCGTCTCCTCCAGCCTCACTCTCTGCTCTCTCTCGGCCTGCAGGGCTTTCTGCCAGCGCTTACTGTGAGCCTGTGCCAACGCCAGGAAGTCCCGACAGGCCTGGGTGGGTATCAGATTATAAGAGAATCGTTAAGAAGTAGTTTAACGGTGGTTTCTGTATGTCAAACAGACCACCATAAATGAAATAGGGCTGCACAATATGTACATCACCTGAAAGTGAACAGCCACATTTTACTGACGGATAACAAAACACATATTAAGAATGTAAACAAACAAAAATAGATCTAATAAAACTATATTTTGCAATATATATTTTAAAATCCAGTAACCATTAAAATAATAGAAATAACAAATATTGTGGAAGTCAATGGTTACAGGTTTCCAACATGTTTCAAAATATCTTATATATCTTCAGAAATAACAAACTCAAAGGTTTGAAACAAGTAAAGGGTGAGTAAATGATGACAATTATTATTTTTGAGTGAACTATCCCTTTAACAAAGATTATTTGCATTTATTTAATTTTTTAATGATGACTGTACAGCGTACTTTTACCTGTAATTATTCAATTCATTTACCTGAAAACTATACAGGTCCCCCAAAATCCATAAATCACTATTTATATATCCTTGATCTATCATATTCATCTGCTTGTGCTTGAGATTTGCTTATTATATTTTATGCAGATGCACTCTCCTTCATAATCATCCCAATTGATCTAAAATGATAAATTCTTTCCAAAAAGAGAGCTATTTAAATTATCTAGTGAAATTGTACTCATATTGCAATATACAGAAGTCAACATTTGAATCAAAACTGTTGCTTAAAGTTATCCTAAAACGATTCAACAACACCCAATCTTGTCTTAGGATGATTTTGGAAAAACATTTTGACATCTATATATCTTAGAAAGACAAAATATTGCCTATTTTCCAATATCGTGCAATAACAAATCATGTTTTTCCTCTACAGCAAATCTGCCGCTTGGTTTTCTTACGTTGATCATGGCGTTGGAGGTGATGCGGAAGAGTGTTGCTCTCTCCGTCACCTGGCGAATCTTTTCACTCGTCTCTCCTCCCAGCCGAACCCCCTCCAGCTCAGACAAGGACCTGACAGAGACATCAATACCACATATGAGCACAAAGAGCAAATTATTTTGTTGAAATGTTTTAGTCGTGCTATCTATTTCTTTAGTTTTACTATTTTGTAAAATGTACAAATAACAGAAAATTTATTAAGTATAAAAATTGTTAACTGAAAATGCTGAAATAAAATAAAATATAAAAATGTGATAAAATTCTCAACATAAACATTTTGACACACACTTTCTCTGTAAATTAATTACTTTCCTTATTTGTGACCCAGAACCACACAAATCGGTCTTATGTTGCACTGTTAAATTTTTAGCATTAGCCTAAAACACATTGTATGGGTCAAAATTATAGAGTTGTTTTATTATTATTTTTATGCCAAAAATTATTAAAATATTAAGTAAAGTTCATGATCCACAAAGATATTTTTCTAATTTTCTACTACAAATACATCAACTCAAGTTTGGATTATTAATGTACATTGTTAATAACAATTTGCATACCTTTAAAGGTGATTTTACCAATACTTTGATTATTTTGAAGTCTCAGATTTCATATTTTCACATAATTGCATTTTCAACAAATATATCACATCCTATCATAAAGTAAAAATTAATGTAAAGCTTATTCATTCAGATTTCAGATAATGCACGAATCTCAATTTCCGAAAATGCAATGTAACGAATAAATAAACAATATATTTGATAAAAATTAAAAATGTACAACAATGTAAGAAGTAAGCAAATAAATCAATTTACAGGAATAGTACTAAAATAATAAAAAGACATTTAGATAAAACACAAATTTCATGTACACAACGTAAATATAATTAAAATCTTAATATCTATATATTACAAAATATTAATTCTAAAAATACACAAAAGCATATATTAAACAAATATCACTAAATATTAAAGGGGTGGTCCACTACGATATCATGTTTTAAACTTTAGATGATGTGTAATGCAGTAATGTTGTAACATAAACAACATCTCTGAATGTAAGACGCTCAAAGTTCAATGCAAAGGGACACACTGGCTTTTACAGAGTTAGTTTAGCAAAGCCTACAGCGAATGAAGTTTGGGGACTACAAAAAAATCCTGGTCAACGATGTCATAAACCCTTCAGGTTACACGCATACACCCCACGCAGCTAAGAGGCGTGGCTGGAGGTGCTATAATGTTATAGCAGAGAAAGCTAAAATGCTGTCCAAACGCTGCTTTTCCACAGAGCTTCTTCTGTTTCTGTATTTGGGCTTCCAAAAGACACGACACAAAGAGAGAAGCGCTTACAGTTTAATTTTAATTATGCTCCAGAAAATTCTAAAAAATATATGGCTAGCATTTGACAAAGGTCATTTACAGTTACACTGACTGACAGTATTTACACAGAAGTGGCAAAGCTTGTGCTAGTAGAGGCGTGACGCTGCCGTTATGTTAGCTGACCAATCCGAGCCTCTTGAGGTTGGGCTTTCGGAGGAACTAGAAAATATGACAGTCATTTTCATGTTAGCAGAGTAGCTGTATATAATTAAAGTAGGATATATGATCAAAATAACGTGATTTTGTTTTACAAATAAACATGAGCACACATTGCATTGCATCTCATCAACACAACCAAGCCTTAAAAATACACTCAGGACCACCCCTTTAATGTAATAAATTATTCAAACATTTAATGTCATGAGAATCAGAAACTCAGTGTGGTGTGCCCGAACAGGACGCCTTGACTGACCGCTGCAGTGCAGAGCCGTGCTTGGCGATGAGGTCATTGCAGGTGCTCAGATCCTCCACTTTGCTGCCCAGCGTGCGGAGGGTGGACTGAACCTCTGAGTTACGAGCTCCTCCACCCTGACCAGCCGCAGGAGGAGTCGACTCGTCTCCTGAATCATCTGAACCAAAAAAAGAAAAACAAGAACAGTCAAACAGCCCTCCTGCATTAATGGGAAAAATAAAGGGGGCCCTACTATGCCCTCTTTTCACAAGATGTAAAATAAGTCTCTGATGTCCCTAGAGTGTGTGTGTGTGTGAAGTTTCAGCTCAAAAATACCACACAAATAATGTTTTATAACTCTTTAAAACTGCCTCTATTAGGCTTTGATCCTAATTGTGCCGTTTTGGTGACTGTCGCTTTAAATTCAAATGAGATTGTGGTGTTTTCAGAAGAGGGCGGAGCTACAGATGCCCGTGTGTCAGCATAGTGGCAGATTCAAAAACATGACTAAAGTCCTATGCTAATGAGGGAGAGATGGTCACTAGTGGGCGGGGCTTTCCCCCTCTGATGACAAGTACAAAAGGAGAATGTCATTCAAAGTGTTTCTGCAGACTGTTTTTATCAAGTACGATTATAAAAAAACACAATTAATAAACATCTACCATTAGAAGCTGCTTATATTCACAGACTTTTGCCTCACAACTGTGGTTTATACCCCTTATAAAAGTGACTTTTGCATAATAGGACCCCTTTAATGTTGTTACTGACCCGACTCGGCCTGCATGCGGAAAGCTTTGGCTTTGGCGAGCTCGAGTGCTGTGATCCAGCGCTGCCGCTCCACCTCTGAGCTGGCCTTCAGGTGATACGTCTGCGTGCCGCCATTGGAGATGACGAAGTTGCATGAGTCCTCAACCGCAATATTGGCTGTGGCCAGGTTTATGGTGCCTCGACATGTGTGCCCCATCTCCGCCTGAGTCCTGGAAGAGCAAAACACATAGAGATGAGACTCGCAGCCAGCCACATGCTCTGCAAAAATGTTTGTTTAAAATGTATTCTATTAAACATTCTATTAAACTATGTTTTACTGTCCAAATATTCCTACACGGGTTACAAATTAGTTTCTCTACCCCTTTCAATAAACATCAGTGGGTCATCTTTTTTTTATGTGTGTGCGCTTGAGCGTTTACACACACAAACAACCTGGTCATGGCCACGGTCATTTCCAAAATGATAGTCATTTCTTTCATTTACTAATGGATTGCCTTCATATAAATTGTTGTTTGCATATTTATATTTGAGAAATATATTTAATATTTCTTATTTTGGAAAGAAATAATACATAGAATCTTATTTATAAGAATGTATAAGACAGGGGTGTCCAAACTCGGTCCTGGAGGGCCAGTGTCCTGCATAGTTTAGCTCCAACTTCCTTCAATACGCCTGCCTGGAAGTTTCTAGTATACCAAAAAGAGCTTGATTAGCTGGTTCAGTGTGTGCTTAATTGGGGTTGGAACTAAAATATGCAGGACACCGGCCCTCCAGGACAGAGTTTGGACACCCCTGGTATAAGGCATATTTTTCAGAATGCTCTCTCCATTCAAAAATGAAATAATATAAAATCCTACCTATAATAAATTTGGCTGAACGCTAAAAATATTTTAGTTCCACACACAGTAGAGCTCTTTTCTCTTTGTATGACAGGTCATAAACAGTTCTATCATATTTCAGCTTTAAAAAATGCTTGGTCAGTTTGCATGACGCTAAACGCGTGGCTTGAATAAGACTCAATGTGTTTTCGGACTTCAGCATGACAGTCAAAGTCTGTTTCTGTGAGGCTCCGGGAACATTCATGAGGCTCTCTGTAAACTCGGAGAGTCCGAAATTAAACAAAAGCCCCCCTGACAGCTGTTTTTCAGCATCTTTTTGCAATATTCATGAATTCACACTAAAAAGGCAAGCATTCGAGAAATGCCTTCAGATAGAGTTTCTTGAGCATTTATCTGACAGAAGATACGCTACCGCTGCTTTCACAGTATCTAATATCAGACTGAATAGCAGCCTTGTTTTTATGATCTCAGCAGAAAACTACTTACTCAGTTGTGAATCGAACGAAAGAGCTACAAGATGAATGCATCAATCGAGAAACACTATAATTATAATAAATAGTTACAATCTAAAACGTTCGACTAATAGACATCAATTACAAACACAAACTGTAATTTGTTACGAGTTTGTTTATTTATTATATATTTTAATACTTAACAAAATGTTTATAGGACTTGTTTTAAGTTATTGAGAAAGACACCTGATCATCTGATCTGCATTTATTTTTTATAAAATATTATAATAAATGTTTTGCATTTTAACATATTTTTAAAATGTAATTGAAATAAATAAATAAATGTGTGTACATGCATGTGTTTATGTTTATGTATGCAAATATATAACTGACCTATTTTCCCTGCCCCTGGCTTAGTTATGAATGGAGAGTGTATTTTTTTTTATTATTATTTTTTTCATATATATGTTGTATTTATTTTTATTAATTTATTTTCTACTGCTGTACCCTTTGCATATTTGTATTTATATATTTTCTGTATTGTTGTTAATATGTGTTACTTTTATCTATAATGTTTTTTTCTACCTTAATATTATTAATATTATTATTTTATTTGTTTTGTGTTTTTGTTTGTTATTATTTTCCTTAATGCAAGAATATGTAATTGTATTACTTTATTCAGATAGAACGAAAATGTGAGCAAATTGTGTTCTGCTGCAACATGGGAGCAGTTGATATCCAATGATTCTATGTATCTGATACTGTGGCTCTCTGACTAATATATTTCAATAAAAAAACAGAGTTAAATTAAAATTGTATTTAATCCTGCATTTGTTAGCATAATTTCATCAGTCTGCTGTCACATAAACCTTCAGAAATCATTCCAATATGCAGGTTTTATGCTTACAAAACATTCATTAATTATTATCAATATTGAAAGTTCGATATTTCTGTGGATACGTAATATTTTCAGACGTAAAACAAGCATAAACTTTCTTTTGTCTTTGCAATTAATCAAAAATAAGCAAAAGTGCCACAAGAACTAGAACTAAAATTAAATGAAAGCTAAAAATGTTTTATTTTATTAATCTGAAACAATCAGATATTATGGGCACACTTAACAATAAGGATTTATTAGTTAACATGAACTAATTATGAGCAATAGTTAAACACCATTTATAACTAAATTAATATTTACTAATTAATATTTACTAGTTCAATATTTACTAATACATTATTAACATCCAAACTCATTCCTGTTAACATTAATTCACTGCGCGTTAACATGAATTAACAATAAACAACTGTATTTTCATTAACTAACTCGAACAAATACTGTAAAAAAAGGTATTGTTTGTTCATAATAGTACATGCATTAACTAATACAGTCTTATTGTAAAGTGTAACCGATATTATATATTGATACATATTCAAAATAGCTAAAAATATTACTAAAGCATATGAACAATTAACATGCTAAACACTGTTTTGTGATATAAATTCAACAGTAATCCTACTAAGCAGCTCCTATGAAAACATCTCAGCTAAAAGCAAAGTTTCCATGTTCAACTGTAATCTGCCAACACGGATGAATCACCGCTTCTTGGGATTTTCCATTCTCAGCAGGGAAAATAAATAAAAAAATCAGCCAACACCAGTTTGGATGCTCTACGACATTGCACAAAATTGACACCAGCAATTTAACAGAGACACAAACTATTCAGAGACTGTGTAACCTGTGAAATCTGCGACTCGATGAATCTCTCACACACAAACACAGCGAGAGAGCGAAGAGAGCTGAAATCAAGCCTTAAGTAGAGCGTGTGATCCTCCTGAACACAGATGACCTGTTAAGACAGTCACATGACCCAAACTCACTCAGCCAATCAAAACAGCCAAACTGAGGTGGAGTAGGCAATGTGCACTTTATCCACAAAGTAATGCATTTAAGTGACGTTCGTGTTTAATGAATATAGCATATTTTCATAGAGACTGTGATCACGAAGGTGAGATTTTTTAGGTGGTAAAACATTTTAAAGCAGAGCGTGGCTAAAAACATAAATGTAAAATAACACTTTCAGTCTTCATTGTACAAGTAAACACATTTAATCGTTGTCAAAGTGGCAAACTTAAACATTTCTTACGTCCAATTGGTTTAAATTACCTTAAACTTGCTTGATTTCCTGCGATGTGACTATTGCAGATTTGCACATTTTGCAATCCCAAACACCCCTGACTGGCCATTGTGTTCACATGCGCAACAGAAATGACTGTGATTGGCAACAAAGGTCAACATTTGACCATTCTTCACCATGTGCAAACACAGATACGAGGACACTGGAGTGTTTTAAAGTTGCGTCGATCAGCTGGTCTGTCTATAAACTGAAATAGAAATGATCTGCTGGCGGGACGACTGATTCACACGGCTTTCAAACACAGTGCTCAAATGTTAGTGGCAAATGGACATTTTTCAAATTTCAGTACTGATTGGTACCAAACTCGAAACTTTGGGCAACACTATTCTACATATAACCACAGAAAAAATAATAATAATAATTTCCACAAACAATCCCATTCCTACTAAAAATGTACATTATGAATAATAAGGTTGCGCTATACATTAAAATAATCCCAAATGTGCACATCGGTATAAACATAGTACAATGGTTTGCTGTAAATGAACAATTTTATACAAAAGCATCTTCGTATCTTTTCTGTAACTGCATTCAGACCAAATGTGGCGAAAGCACCAAAGTAGCCGAAAGTCATTCATTTTCATTGAGAGCCGGCGGTGACAAGTAGCGTGGCACGTCTACCCTGGTGTGGGCATTGAGGAGAGTTGAAATCAAGTCAATAGAAATGAGCTATGACTTAGTATGGTGGCAATTAAACAGAATGTAACCGTCCACCACTTGAGATAGTTCCAGAGAACACAGTCCTGTGAACATTAGGCATGGGCCGATATAAGATTCTGACGGTATGATAACCTTAGCTAAGAATATCACGGTTTCACTGTATGACTGTATTGTGTTTACTGCTCTAAAATATATTATTTTTAAATGTCTGGCTAAAAAACCAAAACCTTTTTCTCCTTTGAACACGATTTATTTTATTTTGAGAAACATTTCAAGTATTTTGGGGCAGTAAACATGTCAGGCTAAATAATTCAAGTGAATCATTGACTTCTGCAGTCTTCATTTGTTTCATAAACACAGATGTCTTTCCAATTTAGACCTAAAAAAAAAAAAAAAAACATGTAAATAAAAAAAACATTACTCATACCTTAGGAACAGTATGGCAGAAAATATTGGAGGTATGAAAACCTTGACTTTTCCAAACCGCGGTATACCTTGAAAACGGTTATCACCCCATGCCTAATGAACACATTTGTTCGCAAGGGTTTGATTATTGTGCAGGGCTCGACAATAAGGACTGCCCGATGGCCCGGGGCCAGCGTGCGACACGCTCGGGCCAGTATACAGAAGTGTTACTGGCCCGTTCGGGCCAGTGGTGCCTTGTCACTAACGTTTGGCTGCGACTGTCTGTCAATTGCGTGCAAAAACAATCTTAGGGTGCTTTCACACATAGATGTTTGTTTCGGAATATGTCTCGTTTCCCCTGTTAGCGCCGTTCGATTGGCGTTTGTGAATCCAGCAATCACGCGCGGATCCGCGGCAAATCAATCAGTCTGAGATCGCCGGAATGAGGGTCTCTGCTCGATTGAGCGGATCGATTGTAGTGAGAAAACAAAACTATCCAAAGAACTAGTGACCCAGGCAATATCATAGTGTATTAAGATTGTGTAATAGCCATGTATACGGCTATATGAACAGAGAATTCATCCCTACGGCAAATATGCGCTTCATGTCTTAAACGAAAGTGAAAGCATGCTGAAATATTACAAAGTGCTGTTTATCCTATAGGAAAATTGCCCGAAGTTACCATCTGATAATTTTTCCACATTTTAATCTTATAATGTGTTATATTGGGCCAATTGTTTTGTTCATTTCTGCACTGACAGCTCGAAAGAAAGATCAGCATCGATCGCTTCATGATCTGATGCAGTCACGTTTCATCTGTTATTTCTCTCTCTCTAATTTAAGCCTATAATGCAGAATTCTAGCAAACGTTTCTTTAATACATTGATTAATTCAATAGATTTTTACAAAACGTGACAACCGAAATGCGGCTCTGTATGAGAAAGTCTGACCTCTCTGATTTATATTTGGTGAAGGTGTCTGTGGGGGTCAAACTTAAAGTGCACATTTTCACTTATAAAATATTATATACACAACTGGTCAAAAGTTTGGGGTCAGTATGATTGTTAAATATTTTAAAAAAACTTCTCCTGCTCACCAAGGCTGCATTTATTTCATCATAAATACAGCACACATTGTAAAATGTTATTGCACTATAACTGTTTAAAAGTAGTTCATCATTTAATTGAATGATTTATTCCAGTGATTTTAAAGATGAATTTTCAGCTTCATTACTCCAGTCCTCAGAGTCACATGATCCTTCAGAAATCTCTCTAATATTAATTATTATTGTGGTTATTATTATTATTATTATTAATGGTAATAGTAATAAAAGCAATAATGACTGGAGTAAGAAATTTATTTGAAACTACATACAATAAGAAAGCGGTTAATTAAATTTGTAATAAATATTTAACAATTATTATAATTTTTTTACATTTAATAAATGTCGCCTTGATGAACTGAATAATTTTGCTTAAAAATAAACATTAACAAAAATTAATAAAACTGACCCCAAACTTTTGACCGGTATCATATTCATATATATATATATATATATACATATACATATATGCCTCGGCATTTCTGTGTGGAGTTTGCATATTCTCCCCGTGGTTGCGTGGGTTTCCTCCGGGTGCTCCGGTTTCCCCCACAAGTCCAAAGACATGTGGTACAGGTGAATTGGGTAAGCTAAATGGTCCGTAGTGTAAGAGTGTGATTGAGAGTGTACGGATGTTTCCCAGAGATGGGTTGCAGCTGGAAGGGCATCCACTGCGTAAAACAAATGCTGGATAAGTTGGCGGTTCATTCCGCTGTGGCGACCCCGGATTAATAAAAGAACTAAGGCAAAAAAGAAAATGAATAAACAATTGTATTTTTTTTATTGTCAGTTGTATTAAAAAAAGTTATGCTGAATAAAAAGGGTAGGTATTACAATTATGTTTGGCTTTTGAAACATTATTTACAATACTGTATGTGGCTAAGAAATGGCTATTAACTTTTTTTTTGGTGGGGCCAGTGAAAATTTTGGCAGGGCAAGTAAAGATCTGAACCACTGGCCCGACCGGGCCAGTAGAAAAAATCCTTAGCGTTGAACCCTGATTGTGGTCACCAGATTTTATTGTGGTCACCAGATTTTCTTATAGGGAAAAAAAGTGTATTAATGATATTTATGTTTTGTTTTAAGTGGGATTCTCATGCTAAATATAGTGACAGTACAAAACACTATTGCTGCTTCAGAGTATTTAAGACATAAGGACATATTGGATAGGTGGAGCAAAGCCACAACACAAGCAACAACTTGATCTTCCATAATTAAATGAATTTGATAAAAGATGTGCAACATTTTCATGCTAGAAAGCACATTATTTATGTGGGAATGTAGGTGATTTGCTGATATGCTGCAATGGCCCCTTTAAATATGAAATCTGCAAACTTTGATGCTCTCGCCGCCTTCGGTATGAATTAGGGGGCTGCGCAATTAATTGCAATCGCAAAAAAAAAATAAAAAAATTAAAATCACAATTTAAGCACATGCGATTTCTAAATTGCGTAATGCTGCAATTTTATCTATTAATTTATTTAGATTTTTGTTTACGTTCTTGTGCGCATGATTTTAATATGTTAACCAATCAGAGCTGACACAGCGCACCGGGCAATTACAGCTAAGCTGTGCGGGAGAAAGATGTTAACCAATCAGAGCTCACTCCACACACGACAAAGTTAAGCGGGAGAACGGAATAGGTGGTTTTGATTTACGTTAGTTTTTATTTATTGTTCTGACTGGAATTGAGGTTAGTTCATTTTTATTTGTTCATGTTGTCTGTTTTTAACACAATTTATTACGGTTTTGTTCATCAAGCAGTTAGTGCTACTGTGTACAGTATGTGTTTAAGAGTTAAGGTTAGTTAATCTTAATTTATTTTATGTTGTCTGTTTTAAAGACAGTTTTACCACAGGTTTATTTATTAAACTTAATTTCATTGTGAAATGTTTTGTTATGCACTTCTTGTGCACTGAATACATTTACAATGTATGTAGCTTGTACATACAAAGCAAAAACAGCTGCCAAAATCGCAAGTAAAAATCACAATCGCAATATTCGTTCAAAAAATATTAACAATAAAATAAAATATGATTGTTTTGTCTATATTGCACAGCCCTAGTGTGAATGCACAGTAAGGCCTTATCACATCAGGCAATCCTACTGAAAATGTGCATCTCTGATTTTTATTTGTCTATAACTATATTAGTATGGATGCTCAAATATGACCAAGCAATCAGACCATGTTAAAAAAGCTGTAAGACAGCAAAGAAGTAACTCCAGTATTTCAAGTGTTTCGATTTCATTGATTGTTCTCGATATTTTCAGCTTGATTAAACTAAACCAGTGGAGCAAAGCAGAAGTGATATTTATTTTAGTTATTTTTAACTGTTTCCATTCTTATAATGTCTGTCTGATTTGTTTTATGCAACAGCAGAACATGGCTATTCACTTTCAGTTGTATTGATGCTTTGTTTAACAGGAAATAAGATTTGTTGGTTATAACATTTTCAACGTTAATGTGAAAATATGGTATCTCATATCAAGTGCTGCATCATTTAGCATGATATCATTTCAATTTATCACAACCCTAATGAAGACTGCAGTCTAATGTTGAAGATGCTTAATGCATTCAAACATTCTGTAACCTGCTACACATAGCGTTTTCCACAGTATTTACAAGAGGAATTTCTTTGAGGAGTTAAATAAATGATGACATAACACAATATATACAATGCGCTCCAGGTTTATCAGACGAGCTGCATCTTTTCTATTGACATTTATGGTTCAGAAGTGCATGCAGGTTCAGACATGCAGATTTTTCAGACTTCCTAGATAATTTGAAGGGTTGCATGGTGTTTATAGGTTGTTGCCACATGACGTTATTGATGACGTATGAGACTCAGATGGAGGGCAGGAAGTGATTCTTCTGCATAGGAATCGCTATCAGAACATGAAAACGTTTTTCTTTATGTTGTTTAAAATTGTTTACATCAGCCAAAATCAGGCTTTCAAAAGTTTTTCCTCATAAAGGGGGGAAAGTTTATTCAATACATTCATATCTACAAAATTTTTTGAACGCGATAATTCGTTTGACAGAACTATTAGAGATTATATACATGCCTAGCCTATGTGTATAAATATGTTCATGTGTTAAATAATAATCAGATACCATATACCAATGAGATATCAAATACCACCACAGTTAAACAATATCCAAGAAAATATAAATAACGTACCCTGCCATGTAATCGCTGCATGAAATATCCGCCTTGTTTTGCAATAAACCAAGTCCTTACTGACGTTTTAGAAGAATAAACAACCGTAACATGAACATCGAGATGTGTGAATGACTGTGAATGTTTGTTGATTGTAAGTTCATCAAACACAAAAAAATGTAACCCTCACGACAAAACTAGACATGTTATTATCCTGGAGCACATTTACCCTTTGCAAAAAAAAAAAAAAACATTAAATAAAAAATGTAGACTATGCGTCCACGCTTCTGTATGCTTTCATCTATTATTTTGTGATGTCTGGAAGATAAAATATATAAGATAAAAGAAGATAAAAACTATAGTAATTTAAAATTAACATGTTTTTGAACCACATAGTAAAGTTTATAATATGTACAACTCTTTGTTAATGAATGGGACCGAATACTATAGCATAGTAAACTAAAGTGTAAACTGTGGTGCATCATGATGTATAATTATAGAAACTGAAGCCTATTGAATAATTTGTTTATAACTACAGTAGTGTCGTAACACAGCAACACTACAATTACTACGACAGTTTAATTCTAGTAATTATCTATAGTTTGCTGCTAAACACTGTTACTATAGTATTTTTTCATGTCACATAGCTTATGAAGTATCTGCCGCCTCGATGACAGGTAAACATATTTTAGTTCAGAACATAACGTGACCCTCTTCATGATATGAGGATCATGCCCAACATATGTGGTTATTTTCTATTTATTTCTCCTTTGAAATATGGTAAAAATCTCAAAAATCCAGAATTTCCTCTATGTCTCCTTTTCAGTTTTTTACTTCCTGCACTGAATTTCGTGTGTCTACAGAATAGGCATGGGACGATAACCGTTTTCAAGGTATATCACGGTTTGGAAAAGTCAAGGTTTTCATACCGCCAAAATTTTCTATAATACCGTTCCTAAGATATCTGTAAGATTTTTTATTTACATTTTTAAAAAGTTTTTTTTAGGTGTAAATTGTAAAGTCATCTGTGTTTTTGAAACAAATGAAGACCGCAGATGTCAATGATTCACTTGAATTATTTAGCCTGACGTGTTTACTGCCCAAAATATTTTAAATGTTTCTCAAAATGAAATATTTTGTGTTCAAAGAGGAAAAAGGTTTTCTTAGCTAGACATTTAAAAATAATATATTTTAGAGCAGTATACACAATACCGTCATACCATGCAACCGTGATATTTTTATCCAAGGTTATCATACCGTCAGAATCTTATACCAGCCCATGCCTACTACAGAACCACGTGATTGAACAACCTATTGATATTTACTACTGTTCAGAAATCTGAGGTCTGATAAGACTTGTTTGACTTGTTTGCAGTCATTAATATAATAATAAATATTTTCTATTTGATTGTATTTTAAAACATTTTTAAAATCTGAATTCCTTGAACCTTTGTCTCACATAAACCCTCAGAAATGACTCCAATATGTAGCTTTTAATCTAATACAAAAACTTCATTATTATTGCTCAACATTTCTGTGGAAACCATGATGAAACATTATTTTTGCAGGAATGCTGATGAACAGAAGCGTCAAAAACCACCAGTGTGCAGCATCCACTTGGATGATGCGACGGCAGCCACAGGACAACGGCACCAATGCGCTCACCACACACCAGCTATTGGTAGAGTGGAGAGACAGTGGCTGTTCCTCAAGACGCATTCTTCAGTGATCTTGCGTCCTTGTGTTCTCGTGTAACGTCATCGTCAACTGCCAAAGTTCAGTTCCAAAACTCAAGAGTGAAAGAACAGAGGATGCATAAGAGTTCCCGGATATGTTCTTGATATCGAGGACGCACCGATGCAGACTTGAGCACCGAACTCGCTCTAGAAGTCCCAGAAGTAATTGCGACTGGAGGTGGAAAGATCAGCATTTGGTATAGATTTATTATTAAAGTTCAGAGATATAACTTATTTGTCTCAGGAGTTTCCCTAAACGAGACGGTGAAAGTAAACATCACCATAAAAAATCTTATTAAAGGCATAAACACATTAAGGGTGTTTATTTGTTGAAATTCTTATTAAAATCTGTTTTATTTGTGATGTGCGATGTATATTTGTAGAGTCTTTATGCAGAGTATATATTGTGAAACAGGGGAAAACAACAAATCGTTGTATGGATGCTCATTCATTCATTCATTTTCTTGTCGGCTTAGTCCCTTTACTAATCCGGGGTCGCCACAGCGGAATCAACCGCCAACTTATCCAGCATTTGTTTTACGCAGCGGATGCCCTTCCAGCTGCAACCCATCTCTGGGAAATATCCATTCACACTCATTCGCACTCATTCACTACGGACATTTAAGCTTACCCAATTCACCTATACTGCATGTCTTTGGACTTGTGGGGGAAACCGGAGCACCCGGAGGAAACCCACGCAACCACGGGGATAACATGCAAACTCCACACAGAAATGCCAACTGACCCAGCCGAGGCTCGAACCAGCAACCTTCTTGCTGTGAGGCGTACGTGCTTGTATGGATGCTGTAATGTTTAAATAACTTTTTGGTTAAAGATGCGTGAGGGTCATGTGACTGTCAGGAAGAATGCAGCATCTCCTTTCTCACAGGACGCGTTCTCTGTCCTCGCGGTCTCCCGAGTTCGTTCTCCCGATGTAACCTGGCAAGACCGGTCTCCACAAGAACACAAGTCCGTTCTCTGCAAGTAGGTATTGCTGCAGCCCAGAGACCTCCAAGTGGGAGGGATTACACCGCAAGTAGGTTGGGTGACCTCTAAGTGGGAGGGACTTAAACCGCAAGTAGGTTGGGTTTAGGTGGTGTAGGTGGGGCAGATATTCATAAAACACATCAGGTTACTGGGAGGTTGGGTTTAGGGTTGGGTTTAGGTGAAGACGTTAATAAAACACAACAGGTTACTGTTAGGTTGGGTTTAGGGTTGGGTTTAGGTGTAGACATTAATAAAACACAATATTAGACTCCGTGCCATGTACAACACATTAAATAAATGAAAATTCCAGGTTTGTACAGCCCACTTGGAGCTCGAAGGCCCACCCACTTGGAGCTGGCTCCGGCCTCCGTTTATACCCTTCTCGTTCTCTGCGTTCTTGAAATTGAGAAACAGCCAGTGATTGAGCCACTTCAGTGGATGGGGATGATTGGGAGGCCATGAAGGGTAAGGGCCGAAGGAGGGAGTTTGGCACCGTAGTTACACCCCTACAACTACTATTGTCATGGGATTTTTAATGACAGCGTCCCCTTCACTATACTGGGCATTAGGACTCACACAGACCACAGGTTGAGGGCACCCTGCTGGCCTCACTAACACCACTTCCAACAGCCACCTAGCTTTCCCATGTGGTCTCCCATCCAGGTACTGACCAGGCTCAGCCCTGCTTAGCTTCAGTGAGTAACCGCTCTTGGGCTGCAGGGTGATATGGCTGTGGCATTCCTCCAAGTAGAACAGTTGTGGATAAATCTGGCCTGCTGTTACATTATCAAACCTCAAACCATTTCTATTATACCTGCACAGTTAAAATGTACTATTAGTGAAAAGACAGAGCACTTTCTGCTTATTTTAACCTTGATCTAAAAGAAGTGCTAACGTGACACAGATCTTTTGTATTTGCTTTGGCGTGGCTTCAACACAGTATCCGTATTCAAGAGCAAATACAACACAAAGGAGGAAAGCACCCCGGCCATCAAAAGTAAAGCACAATCTCTCGCCATCCAAAATGTGGAGGCGTTGGACCTTGATATTTTACAGTATATTGACAGCGCTCAATATCAGACGGTGGATTTTAAAGAATGTGCTGTTATCCTCTCATCATCTCAAACTGTTTGCTCGTACGTTCCTCACTGTTTGCTCAACAGACACACATGCGGGTGCTCCTGCGCTCTCACACGCAGTATTAATAATTAACAGAGCCCAATGAGATGAATGCAGCTTCCCCACATCAACTCAAATCTAATTACGTAGAATGGCATCATCTTACAAACACCACGAGAGTGTTGAGTTGAGCATCTACAACATCTCAAACGCTTGAAAATGCAACAAGTCGGATGATCTAAGACACCATAACCAATAACGCAAGTTTGTAGGGATAGTTCACGCAAAAAATATATATTTTGGTAGTATTTAATTAGCCTCAAGTGGTCCCAAATCTTTAAGTTTCTTTATTGTGTTGTACACCAAAAATGTTCTGAAGAAAGCTGAAAACCTGTAACCATTAACTTTCAAAGTAGGAAAAACAAACACTACGAAAGTCAATGGTTTCCAACATTTTTCAAAATATCTTCTTTTGTTTTCAACTGAAGAAATTCATAAATGTTAGAAACAAGTAAAGGATGAGTATATTTAAACTTTTAAGTGAACTATCCCTTTAATACTTGGTGTCAAAAGAAACACCAATGCTTGCCATACCAAGAATATCAAGCTATTTCACTATCTAAAGCTTTGCGCCTTATCAGATATTGGTGAAAGGCCAAAGAACACTTGACAGCATCACAAAAGGTTGATTAGGACATCAGACGTTCCTATCAACCACTGGCAGACCTGCTGTCTCATGGAAACGATACCCGATAACCATCATTTCTTTTGTTTCTGGAGGTCGATAAGCAAAAACAATGTCCCAAAACTCACCTGTAGTAAGACAGTAAGCCGTTGCTCAGGACGAACCATCGCCTTTGGTATCCCTTGATGTAATTAGTCCATTTGAAAAGCCAGCCTTTATAGGTGTCTCCAGGGGCCGGGGTGGGCGCTTTGGGCTCCGACATCACGACAGCCCTTGGCTTCACAGTGTCTGAAGGGGGTCTGGGTGTATATGAAGGGTTAAACTTGTTAGCTGACACTTGAATGACACTGTGATGTGATGAACTGACTTTCGCTTGTATGCCAAAACACCAAGTGTTTACATGCACACTGAAACTGCCCCACCTAGATTGTGCTTTACTGCTGCCCGAAGGGCTCTGTGTAGGTTGACATCACTTTAGTATTGAAACACAGTCCATATGAAGGCAGAATCGTGTGTTATTGTAAGTGGATATCATGTCAAAGGGCTCCTTTTGCTTACGTGTCACTCTGTGAACTAAGTTCATTTCATTTGCAGACATTACTTAAAACACAACACTTCAACTAAAACATCATTTATGACAATAATAACTAAAAACATACATATTAAGAGCTAGTTTAAAGTTTGTTTCGACAAACGAGGCCTGTATACAGAAGACATTCACACATAACAACCCAAACGACAGTAAAATGACAGAGTTGATCAATACCACCGTGAAATATGAACACGTTTCGTGTTTTAATAAAAAATGTAGCTCGCTCTCAGGCATGTGCATACATGTAAACGTGAGATGACTTTGACGGCTAATTCAGCTAACGGCTAATAAAACTGACGCGCTATCGCGAGACATGAACACGTAAACTCAAAAACACCACTATATACATCTATAAACAAAACACTTACACGCTGATACATCATCTATAATCCATCAAACCTTCCGTTTATCCCCTAAAAGTCCTTTAATAGTGTCAGCGTGCGGGGAATTGTGTGTTAAACTGAAGCTAACTAGCCTGTGCTAACCTTCAAGCTCAGCATAATGACAGAAATCGCGTCAAGTAACGCATAACACCAGATGAAACCTCCGGAAAAATAGTGTAAAACTGCACGAGGATATGGGGGAATGTGAAAAGGCCAGTGCTGAGATGATTTAAAGTGTGTTTTGGGAGCTGCCAGCTCTTACCTGATCTCTCAATGATCCCCTCTGAAGAAGGAAGTCGGTGACATGAGATCACACCAGCGAGTTTTACTCCACACTAAACTCGCATAAAAGTCACATTCACGCCGCTTTCCCCTTAAACACAACACACACAGCGTGCAGAATCTGATTAATGCATCTGGCTAAATGCTCAGGCTAACTCAGATTAATGGTATTTAGGTATAAATGTATTTGTTTTGGTGCGTAAATGTGACAATAAAGCAATAAAGATACACTGATTTTACACGGAGTTGACTGTGGTAGATTTAGCTAGAGTGGTTTATTGCTTTTATAAAACGGTTGTGATTAAAACAGATGTTCAATACAGTACTTATTTGTTATGACAATGTGCTAACAATTGATTACAGTAGACTGTTTACGGTTGCCGAGCAACTATCGGCGCATTATTTTTTAATCTCTATTAAATCTCTACAGATAACAAACAGACATCATCACTGTCTGTAAATAAAACCCACACACAGTTTAAATTACACAAATTAACTCATATTAAATTAAGAAATAAATGCAATGGATGAATTATGATGATGATTTATTATTTATTATTATTATTATTATTAATATTATTATTATTATTATAAGTAGTAGTAGTAGTAGTAGTAGTAGTAGCAGCAGCAGTAGTAGTAATAATGATAATAATTTTATAAATGAGCTAATTTTCAGTTTCATTCAACATTAAGTTTCTGTAAATTAGTTCTGACTAGTCCTTTAACAAATAAATGTAACAAAAATAACATAAAATAAAAATAAAAGAGTGTCAAATATAATAAAATAAAAGCAGTTGAGTAATAATGTAGAGATTTTGTGTAATTTGCTAGAGAAAATAAAGTATTTGTATTATTAATGGAAAAACTAAATGAAAAGCGACAGTAAAAGCAGGTTACTTAATACTATATTGTCTAATAAAAAAAATATTATATAATAAAAATAAAAGCAGATGTCCTGTTTATATATGTATATGTATATAATAAAATTGTATTATACGATAAAACAATATAAAAATAGATTCGCTAACTGTCTAGGGATGTTGTTGTGTAATTTGTTACAATATATTATTTTGTAATAAAATAAAATCAAAGCAGTAGTCTAATAATGTAGAGATTTTGTGTATTTTGCTAGACAAAATAAAGTATTTGCATTATAATGGAAAAACTAAATGAAAAAAACAGTAAAAGCAGGTCACTCGATACTATATTCTGTAATAAAAATACATTATATAATAAAAATAAAAACAGATGCCCTGTATACATATGCATATGTATATATAATAAAATTGTATTGTACAATAAAACAATATAAAAGTGATTCGCTAACTGTCTAGAGATGTTGCTGTGTAATTTGTTATAATATATTATTTTGTAATAAAATTAAATAAAAGCAGTGGTCTAATAATGTAGAGATTTTGTGTATTTTGCTGGAGAAAATAAAGTATTTACATTAAAATGGAAAAACTAAATGAAAATCGACAGTAAAAGCAGGTCACTCGATACTATATTCTGTAATAAAAAGATATTATAATATAAAATTGAATAAAATAATAGCAGATGTCCTGTTTATATATGTATATACAATAAAATTGTATTATACAATAAAGCAATATAAAAGTGATTCGCTAACTGTCTAGAGATGTTGTTGTGTAATTTGTTACGATAAATTATTATTTAGTAATACAATACAATAAAAGCAGTTGTTTATATCAATTTATAATTTGTTAGGGAGATAATTACTTTCCTTAAAATGAAATAAAATAGATGAATCAACAGTAAAAGCATTTAAACTGTGTGCATTAATTAAAACTATTCTATAATCTTCAAAATTACCATTCTATACTCTATTAAACTTGATTAAGTAATATTATATTGTTGTTAAAGTGTAGTTAAAGGAAATCTGTCCGCAAACTCCACTAAATCTGATAGGTATACATCTGCATCGGTCACTTTGTGTAACACTGGACTGCTAGTTACCTCATACTCTCTCCCTGTATATTAAGACACTGTCACTTTATCACATTTATCATATTTAAAAGCTTTGCACTATATACTGTTTTGCATTATACTGTACTTTTTGCACTATAAAGTATTTTGCAAGTGCACAACTCTGGTTTTCACACCTTGCCATTTGCCCATGAGTGTAATTGTATTGTTTAGAATTTTACTTTTCTTTACCTGAATTCATTTATTCGTTCATTTTCTTTTCAGCTTAGTCTCTTTATTAATCTGGAATCGCCACAGCAGAATGAACCGCCAACTTATTTGATTATATTAGATGTATTTTATTTTAGCTTAATTAGTTTAATTTAATTTTGTTTTGTTCATTCATTTTCTTTCCGGCATAGTTTCTTTATTTATTCGGGGTCGCCACAGCCGAATAAACTGCCAATTTTGTTTTATATTTAATTTAATTTATTCATTAATTCATTCTCTTTTTGGCTTGGTCTCTTTATTAATCAGGGGTCGCCTCCACGGAATGAACCTCTAACTTATTTTATTATATTAGATGTATTTAATTTTAGCTTAATTAATTTAAATTTATTTTGTTTTTATTTAATTTAATTTATTCATTAATTCATTCTCTTTTTGGCTTAGTCTCTTTATTAATCAGGGGTCCCCACTGCGGAATGAACCGCCAACTTATTTGATTATATTAGATGTATTTTATTTTAGCTTGATTAGTTTAAATTAATTCTGTTTTTAATTTATTTTATTTATTCATTCATTCATTTTCTTTTCGGCTTAGTCTCTTTATCAATATGCGGTCGCCACCGCGGAATGAACTGCCAACTTATTTTATTATATTAGATGTATTTTATTTTAGCATAATTCGTTTAATTTAATTTTGTTTTATTATTTTTTTTAAATATATTAATTAATTCATTGTCTTTTTGGCCTCGTTTCTTTATTAATCAGGGGTCGCCACTGCGGAATGAACCGCCGACTTATTTGATTATATTAGATGTATTTTATTTTAGCTTAATTAGTTTAATTAAATTTTGTTCTATTATTTAATTTAATTTATTCATTAATTCATTCTCTTTTTGGCTTAGTCTCTTTATTAATCAGGGGTCGCCACTGCGAAATGAACCGCCAGCCTATTTGATTATTCATTCATTCATTTTCTTTTCGGCTTAGTCCCTTTATTAATCCGGGGTCGCCACAGCGGAATCAACCGCCAACTTATCCGGCATTTTGTTTTACGCAGCGGATGCCCTTCCAGCCACAACCCATCTCTGGGAAACACATCCATTCTCATTCACACACATACACTATGGACAATTTAGCTTACCCAATTCACCTGTACCACATGTCTTTGGACTGTGGGGGAAACCGGAGCACCCGGAGGAAACCCACGCAACCACGGGGAGAACATGCAAACTCCACAAAGAAATGCCAACTGGCCCAACCGGGACCTGCCCCAACCAGGGATCGAACCAGCGACCTTCTTGCTGTGAGGCGAACGTGCTACTCACGCGCCACCGTGGCGCCCCCTATTTGATTATATTAGATGTATTTTATTTTAGCTTAATTTGTTTAATGTAATTTTGTTTTTATTTAATTTATTCATTAATTCATTCTCTTTTTGGCTCAGTCTCTTTATCAATATGGGGTCGTCACAGCTGAATGAACCACCAACTATTCCAGCATATATTTTACACAGCGGATGCCCTTCCAGCTACAACCCTACTGGGAAACATCCATACACTCATACACAAACAATTTAGCCTACCCAATTTACCTATACCACATGTCTTTGGACGTGTGGGGGAAACTGGAGCACACGGAGGAAACCCACAACAACACAGGGGGAAACATGCTAACTCCATTCAGAAATGCCAACTGACCCAGCCGAGGCTCAAACCAGCGACCTTCTTGATGTGAGGCGATCGTGCTACTCACTGCGCCACCTTTTTACTTATATTTTTAGATTATATTATATGTGTACTTGTACTTACAGCGATTTCTTTTTAAAATGTTACTTACTGTATTAAGATTATCTGTTAGGCACCTCAGATTCTTCGAATGTAAGACTAGTCATCTTTCAACCGTTAGTTGGCAGTAAGCACGCATGACGTGTGGTTTATTGACACCACCGAAGAAGAGCGAGCGAGCGTCATGTGTTGCAGTGTTGTGTTTTCGACTACTACACTTATTCTGCTGTAGATTTATTACACTGACAGAGTAAGTATGAATATAGGTGGATTTCAGAGAAGCACTGTAGACTATACGTATACGCAATAATGTGTTATAACGTGTAATATGGTGTGTGTTTTCAGATGCCTGTGTGTTTACTAGTAAGTGAAGATAATTCACACAAACCCATTGAGCTCCATCACCAACAGTCTGTGACTCTGGGTCGAGGACCAGAAACTAAGATAAAAGACAAGAAGTGCTCAAGAGAACAAGGTATTTTTGTATCAGTCTATATAAAAAGCCAAATAAATAATTAATAATCAGCCTCTTTATTTAAGAAATACAACTTTTATTTCTTTGCAGTTGAATTGAGAGCTGACTGCAATAGGGGATTTGTCACTGTTAAACAGGTATGATGGAGGATTGTGATATCAAATGAAATATTATTACAATATATACTGAGCTGTAATATGTCAAAGATGCAAAGTAGTTTTCAATACTGTAAAAATGTTTAAAGTTGGTTTTATATGTTGACTTTATCCTCATATATTGTTTGTTACTCACTAAAATGGCATATCATGTCTTTGACGTAATAATTAATGTTTGAACCCGTTTATTTGATGTTTTTAATAGCTGGGTGTGAATCCTACACTTGTGGATGATGTGGTTGTGGGCAAAGGCAATCAGGTATAGTGTTATTATATTTTTCAGAAAAATTATTTAAGATACTGACTCAATGTATAGGCTATACTTTTGAACAAACAAAGTGAAAACAAAGAAATATGTTTATATATATATATATATATATATAT
>CAIGQQ010002949.1:720520-750380 GCA_903798035.1 Danio albolineatus
AGAACAGTACACAAACAACACACAGATATATATGCATAAAAAACAAACACACACACACAAACACATGTTTGTTTTTGTGAAAAGTGGGGACATTACATAAGTTTCCATTCATTTTATACTGTCATAACTGTATATTATATTGCCCTCATCCCACGCACCCCTAAACCCAACCATCACAGGAGACTGTGTGCAGCTCTACTCTCTGATTAAACTCATTCTGTGGGATTTATAGGCTTTTTGAGAAATGAGGACGTCACCAATGTCCTTATATTTCACCTCCTTTTAGTAATACCTGTGTCATACCTGTGTAATTACCTGACATGTCACAAAAACACGTACACACACACACACACACACATACACACAAAACCTATTATTCTGTTTAACTGTTATGAAAAAGTGGGATTCAGACATGAATTTAATAAAGAAACAAACTTTTATTATAAAAAAAAAGGTTGTGAGTTTAAATGTGTGTGATTTGTTTGGGAATGTGTTTGTATGGGAGTTCTTATGTGTTTTTTTCTATGCGTGTTTGTGTGTGTGATTTTTTTGGTATGTGTTTTTGTATGCTTGTGTGTGTTTTTCTATGCATGCATGCATGTGTTTGTGATTATTTTTTTTTGTGTGTTTGTATGTTTGTGTGTGCACGTGTATTGTGTTTGTGGGTTGTGTGTGGTTTAAAGAGTTCATTATTGTAATGTAATGTGTATGTATATAGTGCATTTATTGTGTATGGCTATGGCTATACACTCAAAGCACTTTACAATCACGAGGGGGGCTCTCCACACCACCACCAGTGTGTAGCATCTACTTGGATGATGCGACGGCAGCCATAGGACAACGGCGCCAGTGCGCTCACCACACATCAGCTATAGGTGGAGTGGAGAGACAGTGATACAGCCAGTTCAGTGGATGGGGATGATTGAGAGGGAATTTGGTGAGGACAATGGGGTTATGAGAAGCACCATGGGATTTTTAATGGCCACAGAGAGTCCCAGAGAACCCACTGACAATATAGTGTCCCCTTCACTATACTGGGGCATTAGCGCTCACACAGAGTGTAGGTTGAGCACCCCCTGCTGCCCTCACTAATACCACTTCCAACAGCAACCTAGTTTTCCCATGTGGTCTCCCATCCAGGTACTGACCAGACTCAGCCCTGCTTAGCTTCAGTGAGTAAGCGGTGTTGGGCTGCAGGGTGATATGGCTGTGGCCACATGATTTTCGTTGCACATTCATGTTTAGAGACACTTTCCTACTTTGGTTTCCTACTTTACTAAATTAGATTTATAAACTTTAATAATAAGGTTTACTCGTGCTTTTCATTTTGTTGATGCATCAGATACAACATTGCAGATATATAGTGTGTATACATAGCTGAACAGTTCTGTAGCAGTGAGTGTTTGCAGACGTACAGTAAAGATGGTGGCGCCGATGGCGTAGACGAGCAGGGCCTGCTGGTTGTCGTGGGCAACCGCCAGGTCAGGAGCCGGCATTGTGGCGTTCAGAGCTTTCCCCTGATCCACATACAGCCACCAGAGGATCCCGCAACCACCTGACAAACACAGAGGAGTCTCACTTAAAGAGACAGCACACACAAAAATCATCATCTAGAGCAGGGGTTCTCAATCTCGGTCCTAGTGGGCCAGTGTCCTGCAGATTTTAGCTAAAACCCCAATCAGACACACCTGGACTAGTTAATCACGCTCTGACTAGGCTTTCTAGAAACATCCTTGCAGGTGTGTTGAGGCGAGATGAAGCTAATATCCGCAGGACAGCAGACTTCCAGCACCAAGTTTGAAAACCTCTGCTCTAGAGTCCTTAAAGCCAGTAACTGTTGACTTCCATAATGTTTGTTTTGTTTTTCTGACTATGAAAGTCTATGGTTACAGCTTTCCAACATTCTTCAAAATTTCTTCTTCTTCAGTGGTTTGAAACAAGTAAAGCCGCCGTCACATTGGACTTTTCTCCCCATAGGCTTATATTCATACACACGTGAATGCGTCAGACTGGAAATGCAAGCTCATGCGACAAGTTTCGCAATTCAATGCGGTGCAAAGTTCAAACTTGGTGAACTTGGTGACTGCGTAAGACCAATCGAAGATCAAAACATGATCAAAACTATTTATTATACGGACCTAATCACTTGCTTTTAAAATGTCTAAACATCTTGTTTAATCCCACCCCTTTTCACAGCGCCATACGACAGAATTTCACATGCTCAAACTCTAATGTGACCACGGCTTAAAGTATAAGTAACATATGATAAGTAAGTGTTCCTTTAGTGTTCCTTTAGAATAGAATAGAAAAGTATACAATAGAAAATTTTATTGTCACTTGAACATGTGGGAAATATTACACAAGATTATTACACAATATAAAAACAAATTACACTTTTCACACTTTTGCGCGTGAAACATTTATGCATATGGCACCAAATTTTTTTAATTAAAAATGTACATATTGAAATATAAATTTGCATATATTGCACAACAATTGGCATATATTTAAATATTACTGAACCCAGCTGAGGATATGTGAGAATTGTGCATGGGACGATAACTGGTTTCAAGATTTACCACGGCTTTTAAAAAACGCCAATATTTTCTGTTATAACGTTCCCACAATACATGTAAGTTTTTATTAGGAAGTTTTGACCATTTTTTGACCGTTTTTGAGAGTCGATCATTTATTATTATTTAGCCTGACATGTTTTCTGTTACAAATTTTTTTAAAAGATTCTTAAAATAAAATACATTGTGTTCAATGGAAGAAAAAGGTGTCCAAGTTTTTTTTCCAGATATTTAAAAAGAAGATATTTCAAAGCAGTAATCACACTACTGTGACTTTTCCAAGGTTTTCATGCCGTCAGAATCTTATACCAACCCATGCCTAGTGAGAATATGTTCAGACTCACCGACTGAGCCGATCACCACCACAGCTGTGAGAATCCAGACCAGAAGCACAGATATATAGCGGATCACCACCATCAGGATCAAAGACAGAACTGAACACACAAAAACACTGCATATTTCACACTGTGTATACACTTAATATCCCAATGTATGCAAATCTGAGTTATTACTAAATAAAAATTCCTTTTAAGGAAAAAAAAAAACATACATTTTAGATTGTTTCAGCTACTTGCTTCTACTACTCATAATGGTCAACTAAATTATCAAATGCAAATTAATAAAGACTATATTTTTGAAAATGAAGTATAAAAATATATAAAATAAACTATATTTCAGCTCAATTAGAAAAATGTACAAAAAACAACAACAACAACAACAACAACTAAGCAGATAAACTGCCTACACTACATTATAATAAAATGACAACATTACATTAATTAAAACAAAATCTTAAATAAAAATTAATAAAAGCTATACAGATCACTTGGATCAAATTACTAAGACTACAATTTTACAGAATAATACAATATTAATACTAATAACAATGATATAACAGTGACGCAAATTGGGTAACATTGTTTTTCACAAATGATGTTTAACATAGCAAGAATAAAAATAAAAAAATAAATTTAAAAAAACAAATTTTTTTCTATAATATTTTTATTCTGGAGAAAGTCTTTTTTTTTGTTTTAGTTTGGCTGGAATCAAAAAAGTAAAAACTGCTAATGTCAATATTATTAGTCCCTTAATATATTTTTTAATTGTCAACAAAACAAACCGTTATCCATTAACTTGCCTAATTAAGCCTTTAAATTTAATACTAGCATCTTGCAAAATAACTAGTCAAATATTATATACAGTCATCATGACAAACAGTTAAACAATTATGTTTAAAAATGTGTTGGGGAAAAAAAGCAGCACTTGGCAAATATTTGAAAATGATCATTCCTGTCATATACGGTAAATGTGATTTCTAGTCAAGTGCATATATATGATTATTATTATTTTGTGCAAGTGGACTGTTTCATGGCATCTGCTTGTATATAGTTTTACGTTATGCATGTATGCATGCATGTACTGTAAATACTGTATGTATGCATGCGTGTATGTATGCACTGTATGCATGTATAAATGTACTGTATATACTGTATATATGCTTGTATGTATGTACTGCATGTATGTATGAATAAATGTACTGTATATGTACATCGATAACTGTATGTATGCATCTATGTATTGTATGCATGTATGTAAGTACTGCATGTATGCATGTATATATGCATGTATGCACTGTATGTATGCATGCATGTATGAATCATAATTTGAATAAAACATTAATCTTAAAAAAAAAAAAAAAAAGTTGCTGTGTTTACCGAGGGCGAGCAGACAGAGGCCCATGATGATCTCTTTAGCCATCATGACTCCAGCAATGACTCGATGGAGTACACTGTTATCACTGACGAACGTGATGAAGGCCTTTGCAAACGTAGCAAAACACGAGATGTCGACCGGCATACAGCGGTGAAACACCGGCAGAGAAGCACTGACAAAACACAGAAATATATAATTATATTTATTAATATAAAACAAAGAGTATTACAACAGGTGCAGTATTTATGCATTTACAGACAACACAATACTGTTTAACTTAAAAAGAATTAGGAAATTTGTATTTGTGGAAATAACCAATATTTCCTAAATCGCAAGTCTGAGCGTTTGTTAAAACCTATTTATTTAGAAGTGCTTTTTTTGTAGTTCAGTAGTGCAAAATGCTGCTTTATTGTTTTAATAACATTCTTGTTCAAACTGGGTTTTGCATTTTAATGTGTAATTTTGTTTTAATGCTGTAAAGCACTTTGGGCAGCCCCCTGGTGGTAGTAAGCTGCTATACAGTATAAATAAAGTTGATTGATTGATTGATGGATTTTTTATTTGACCAATTGTCTAAAAAACAGAACAGCAAAACTTCTACTTGAAATTTGGGAAGGAAAAGAAAAACAAAAGAAGCCATACAAGCTAAGAGACAAATAATGTGTTTTTTGAGCATGAACTCTGATTTCTGAAGGATCATGTGACCCTGAAGACTGGAGAAAAGATGCTGAAAATGTAGTGTATGTATATATATGCATGAACAATTTTTAAAATATATTCACACAGAAAACTTTTTTTTAAATTGATGACATTCACTCATTCATTTTCCTTCCTTCCTTTGCTTAACTAATGTTCCTGTTTTCTAAAATATACACTGTGCTCGGCATAACTGAGCATAATACCCCCTTTTGAAAATAAAAATTTCCATTCATTTCCCAGTGAATAATCGCCAACATATTTTACACACATAGAATACATTTAAGCAAAATAATTTATTAAACAGATATATCCATTCAATTAAAAGTTTGGTCACCCGTTATCTTTAGGAATCGAAAGATAATACATTTGAACTTAATCAAGTTAATGAAAAACAAAACATTTAAAATTACAAACTACAAAGTTTCAAGAAAATTTATGTGTAGATTTGTTTTATGTTTCTCATGATTTTTCCTGTTTATTACAAGGTTTTTAAAAAATATTTTCCCCAAACATATTAATTTGTGTGTACTAATTTTGTTAGATTAGTTCTAGTTTTGCAATTAGTAATGACTAATATAATGTATAAGAACAAATATATTATTATAAACCATGCTTTAGAACAAAATTAATATTTTAGAACCACAAAACAGTGCTGTTATTCCACTAAAATATAATTCTGACTATTTTTAGTCGACAAAAATAAAGTCAAGCATCAGAAACCTACCTCGGAAAAACAGGAAGTTTTGGACATTTCACATCTTTATTAGGATTAGATGAATAAGCCTCAGGCTGTACATCATAGGTGCATAAGGCAGATCCTACAAACAACAGAACATGATTAGCTAGAAATCTCCATTTGTGACTCTGAACCGCAAAACCAGACTTCAGTCCCTCGGGTGTATTTGTGGGAATGGCCAAAAACACACTGCATGAGTTTAAATGATCTCTTTCTCCTTTAGGCCAAAAATCATTAGAATATTAAGTAAACATCATGTTTCATGGAGAGATTTTGGACATTTCCAATTGTAAACAACCCATTTATTCATTCATTTTCCTTTGGCTTAGTGCCTTATTTATCAGGGGACACTACGGCGGAATGAACCGCCACCTATTCCAGAATATGTTGTACACAGCGGATTTCCTTCCAGCCGCAACCCAGCACTGGGAAACACCCATACACTCTTACATTCACAGTCAATTTTGTTCATCCAATTCACCTATAGCGCATGTCTTTGGACTGTGGGGGAAACCGGAGCACCCGGAGGAACCCCACACCAACACAAGGCGAACGTGCAAACCCACACAGAAATGCCAACTGACCCAGCCGGGATTCGAACCAGCAACCTTTTTCTGTGAGGCGACACTGAGCCATCATAAATAAATCAATGCTAATTAAAAATTAAAAAGTGCTGAGCAATGGATATTACTATTTAAAAAATAAAAATGTCCTGATGCGTCACAAAAACACGTACAAACACACACACACACACACACACACACACACACACACACACACACACACGCACACACACACGCACACACACGCACACGCACACACACACACGCACAGCTTACCGTTAACTGTGGCGAACTTGGCGAGGTCCTCATAGGTGTCCATCTTAAGGTTTGGACACTTCGACACACATAAAGCCACAGATTTAATCTTTCTCTTAGTAAGGTCAAGTTTGCAGGGGTCCAGGAAAAACACATACCTGTGAGGAAAAAACATCGCGAAATGTGTCATTCAGCACCTGTGAGTGTGAAGTTATCCTGAATTGTGTTGTTATTGTCGCAAATGTGTGTTTGTTTTATTAAACATTGACTTATTAGCATTAGACATATGCTGCGTCCCAATTCGCCTTATTATACTACGCCCTAAATGTATGTACTTTGTTTGGGAAGGAAAAAGATCTACACAACAAGTGTTTTTATTTGATATCATCTGACGGCTGCTCATTGCTTGTTTTGACTCACTTTCTGTTACTGTGGTCCAGTCCGCTGAGCTCGATGCCTGGGATTTTGGCGTTTTTCTGTCCGCAGGTGTTGCCGTAGCTGTCGTACCCTGATATGAGTCTGGTAGCAGCTCCTGTTGCGATGGCGAAACCACAGATGCAGAGCTGCCATACAAACACAAGACCACTATGATCATCACAAGCAGTACAATACCAAGCTATTTTATGTTTGTAATTATATTTGTAAATATAGAAATTTTGGCCGTTATTTTCCCTTCATTTAAGCCACTGATGATGATCTGTTCTCTCACCATGCCAATATTGAAGAGGATGAAGAGCAGTAGCCATGGTATATCTGTGCACTTTCTCTGCTCTAAAGGCTTCCAGTCGCGTTCCTTCTGTAGTGCAGATCACAGGAGTCAATGACAAGATAATAAAAGACTTTATTTACATTAAAAATTATAGTTTGGCCCCAAATTTCTCAATAACCCACCATTTATTATCTATTTATAATGCGCTTATCTATTTAAAAACAACCAAAGTTGCTGGACATATAAGTAGTAAAAGACAGAGCAGAGAATGGGAATTAAACCATCAACAAGACTATCAGATTTCATGAATAAATGTAATAATAGGACCAGTGATCAGAGTATTAAAAGAGAGGGAAAATCAAAAGGTCTTTAAGCAGACTTATAGACAGAAATAGCAGCCATTTCTGTTCAATATAGTCAGGCATTGACATTTTAAAATCTTTTTACTTTGCTGTTAGCCAGAGTATTTTTCTCTTATTATGAAATATCATTGGCTACTGGTTTCCAACATTCTTCAAAATATCTTCTTTTGTGTTCAAAAATAAATAAATAACAAGAAACTTGGTTTAGGAGCACTTGAGGGTGATTAAATGATGAGTAAATAAATATTAATTTCATGGATAACTTTAACATTTCTCATAAAAAAACAAAAGTTTTGATCTGCACTCTTGAAATATATTAAATAATACGTGATCATACAACATTTGAATACACTTTATTAAGTTATTAAAATGTCCGAAGTTTTTAAAAAGATTTGGGAAATTCCTTACATATTGTTTGATTACAGCCAAAAAGCTGTTATGATTGTACTGGAAAAATGTTAATACTCCAACTGCCAAACTATGGCTTGAGGAATTGACATCTACTCTGCACTTGGAACGAAACAGATATCTCTTAAAAGGCAACATTGGACAATTTCAGAAGATTTGGGGCCCTTTATTCGGTCACTTCATGGGGAATTCTTTTCCACAAAGCAATGTATCGTAACTAAAAAGTTGTTTCGATTATCACTGTATTGCATACTTACAGGCTAGGCTTGGGGTGTCTGTTTTTGCTTTGTTTTGTTTATGTAAGTTTATGCATATCAAAAAAACTAATCCTGGAATTTGTGATTATTGTAAGTCTATTCAAGGACCAAATAGAACTTATTTGACAAAAAGATTTGGGGAAATATAAGTAATTAATTAAATAATTAAAACTGATGAGTAGGCCCATACGGAATCTGCACACGCAGAAATCTGCTGATTTCAGTAGATTTTAAGCTCATTATTAAGTCTATTTATTCACTTGTGTAAATGTGTATAAATATAGATTTATTCAGTTTATAAATGATTTCAGTAATATTAATGAATAATAAGGAAATGTTCATTTGATTTATTTACAATTCAGTTTGTAAAGTAATATTTTCAGTTTTTAGTAAATATATTATATGAGACACTTGCTTTAATTACCAAATAAGTGGATCCAATTCGATTTGCATTGTAAACATTAAATAAAAGTTAAAAAGGTATTATTGTTTATTTCATATATTGAGTTCTTAGTTACAATACTCCCAAAATCTTTCCACATAAATCCACAGATTTAAAAACAAAATTCTGAGCAGAAATGGCAAAAACCGTCCGCAGATTCTGTCTTGCCCTTACATCTGCATCCATATTACTCATTTGTAGAGCATCCGTCACATATACAACATATGCCAGAGTAATTGTTGGTTCCTTCTACTATGGCGACCCCTGATAAATAAGGAACTAAGAGTAATATGCTTGTGAAGATATTCACTTATTTTCTTTTCAGCTTAATAAAGGGATATTAATCAAGGGTTGCCACAGCGGAATGAACCGGCAACTTACCCAACATATGTTTTACGCAGCAGATGCCCTTCCAGCTCCAGAAACATCTATACACACTCATAAACTAAACTACGAACAATTTAGTCTACTCAATTTACCTATGGCACATGTCTTTGGACTTGGACACACAGAAATGCCAGCTGACCAAGCCGAGACTCAAACCAGCAACCTTCTTGCTGTAAGGCGATTGTGCTAAGCACTGCACCAAAGGGATAATTAAAGGGATAGTTCACCCAAAAATTAATATTCTGTCGTTATTTACTCTTCCTTGTTCCAAAACTGAGTTTCTTTTTTCTATTGAACACAGAAGATGACAAAGAAAGCTGGAAACCTCTAACCATTGACCTCCGTAGTATTTACATTCCTACTATGGAAGTTAATGGATATCGGTTTTCAGCATTCTTCAAAATATCTACTTTTATGTTCATCAGAAAACAGAACTCATAAAGGTTATTAACGACTTAAGAGTGAGTAAAATGTCATTTTTGGGTGAACTAACTCTTTTAAATACGTTTTAAAAGCATGAAGCGTGGTGGTAAATGAATAGGAGTGTCTCACACCTGGCCTCGCTTTCAGTAAAACCCGGAAATGAGCTTCACATTGTTGACAAACAAAACCCTGACCCTCGTTTTTGTAATATTTTAGGTTAAATGCATTTAAAAGACCTTATATAGTGTGCAAACATTCTCAGTAATAAAACTCAATGTAAAAGACTCTTACTTGCATGTGAATTATCTCGTTATAAGAGTTTAATCTTACGTTTACACTCTCCACGCGCTCGTTTGAGTAAAAAAGTTTTCACCTGTGAATCTGCAGGAATTTCCACCATGTTGTGTTTATTGATTCTTACCTGTGTGCTGCCGCAGCATCCCATAATTCCTGAGCTGATGAGAGTCACAAACACATCTAAAAACTGTACACAATTAGGGAGTCGCCAGTTGTCCTGCTGCTGTTTCGGAGGAATGAGTGGAAAAGTTGCCGCGCGGTAAATAAATACTTTTAAAATGGCGTCGTAAACAAACACACCTCCGCTGCAGCATCCACGCGGGACTATAAAGCAGACCGAAGCCGCTAATGTCTGTATATGGATGATGGTGATGTGTTTTTTCAGGATCTGGGGTGCTGTAATTCTCCTTTGAGAACTCCGCGATAATGTGAAGGCGGAGCTGCGCGTTTCTGCTCCTCCTTTTCCTCTGTCACAACCGAGAGCATCGAAATGTCGGCAAATATTTCACCGTCCAGATACACATTATCAAGAGTTGAAGATGTCCAACTGTTCATACCTGATGGGAGATTAATTTAAGATCAGGCACACCGCGCACGCGTGTGATATTCTACTAATGTCATTGAATTGGTCAGGTTTGATTCGCGAAACATTGGCTCTTCGGAATGCGATTCATTTGAAGTGATTCAGTTCATATGATTCACCAAGATTAAAATGATTGAAAAACACAGGGCTACATTTTTTTTCGCAAACCATGAACTAAAGTATAAATCTTAAAAGACAAAGATGCGAATTAATGTGGTGATTTGTAGTAAAAATTATCAATTGTTTTGGCTAGATCACATTCAATAAAAGGGGATGCCATATAAAATGAACTTTGGTGTGAAATTGGACAATATAATAAGATGTAGCTATTTAATTTTTAAATGTACTGCAAAAAGGTTGACGAATCGAGCCTTTGAATGAAGCTTAATAAACATGAGCCGATCGAATGAACCGATTCGTTTCCGTGAGTGGGCTCGTTTTCTGTGACTTTAGCACCATCTGGCGGAAAGAACAATCAACGGTCCCCGACCATTTTATGGTTTCAAGGTGGAAGTTCCTGCGCAGAGCTTCACAAACGATCGAGTTCTCAGCCTGAAACCGTAATTTATAAGTGTTACAGAAATGACTGTTTTGAGTAGTTTAAGGAAATTTGCAAGACAAATCAGATGTGAAACGGAGTTAAATGGAGATGCCGGGGATTGAACCCGGGGCCTCATACATGCAAAGCATGCGCTCTACCACTGAGCTACATCCCCCCTGAATACTCACGGCGAGAACACGGCCGGTGGTTCACAGACCTGAAATACAGTATCAATAGTCTAAATATATTGGTTACAATATATCATTAAAAAGAAATAATAATAACATGAAACACCGTCCATTCATTACGTCTAACATGGGGTAAAGTTACCTCTCATAATGCATGTCTGAAAAGATACACAGCCTACATAATTCAAGTGAAGATGTTCATTCATTTTCTTTTCAGCTTAGTTCCTTAATTATCAAGCCTATGTTTTATGCAGTGGATGCCCTTCCAGCTGCAACCCATCACTGGGAAACATCTACTCTCATTCATCTTCATCTACACTCACTCAAACTGATAACCCACAAACAATTTAGAGACTCGAATCGAACCGGCGACCTTCTTGCTCTGAGGAAATTACTCCACCATGACACCCTGAAGATATTCATAACTAACAAAATTAATTTTAGTTATTTTAGCTTTAAGTTATTTAGTCAGACACTTTAAAAAATCTGGCTATTATAAATAAACATTAGCGTGCTGGATAAGTTGGCGATTCATTCCGCTGTGGCAAACCCAGATTAATAAACTAAGCTGAAAAGAAAAAGAATGAATAATTTCGGTAACAGTATGTGGAGAAAAGCAATGGGCTGAGAAAAATAAAAGTTAAAAGGCAAAATTAGGCCTGATTTTAACATTTGTCTTCAATAGTAATATGGGGTCACCACAGCGGAATGAACCGGCAACTTATCCAACATGTTTTACGCAGCAGATGCCCTTCCAACTCCAGAAACATCTATACACACTCATAAACTAAACTACGAACAATTTAGTCTACTCAAATCACCTATGGCACATGTCTTTGGGCGTGGACACACAGAAACACCAGCTTACCCAACCAGGGCTCGAACCAGCAACCGTCTTGCAGTGAGGTGATCGTGCTAACCACTGCACCACCATGACTCCACTATGGTGATGCTTGATAAATTAGGAACTAAGAGTAGAGCTACACTGTGATTATTATGCCCCAAAGTCTAGGGGAAAAAACATAATGGGCATAATAAACGAAAAACAAGTGTTGTGGGTGGTGGATTCCCAAAAAAAAAAAAAACTTTATTCAAAGAGACCCCTTTTGTCGACAACCAAACTCAGACACTCGATTGAGAGTAATTGAATTGATTTATTATAGTAAAGTATTATTTAATGAGCATATCTTCAGGGCGGTCACAGGCCAAAATAACAAACAAACGAATCTACAAAGTAAAATAAACTAAATTACCTATGAATATTTAAAGAAAATACAGAAAGCTTACCTGTCTCCCTAACATAAAGTCAAAAGTAATCAAATAAATCAGCAGGCCACCCCTACAAGCTCAAACTCTCAAAACAGTCAAGCAAACGTATAAATAATAGCACAAGATGAAACGCATTGTTGGTCGTCGCCCAAGGGGAAAAGAGGGAAATCCAGGAGCTCCACTCCCAGCAACCGTCGCACCACGAATAAACTCCGACCTCGAAGCAGGCCGGAAGGTCTTATTTATAGGCCTCTGCGACCAGCAGCCAATCAGGGCATAAACCTCATTGCAGTGGGAGCCTATGAAACGATAAAACACCACAAGAAGGCGGGACAAACAAAAAGACACGTATAGTGCGCAACAAAATAAACAAATAAACTTCAATCAGTGATCCTTAAAGGGACAGTTCACCCAAAATGAATATTCAGTCATTATTTACTCTTCTTTTACTTGTTCCAAAACTGAGTTTCTTTTTTTCTAAAAGAAGAGATGACAAAGAAACCCGGAAACCTGTAACCATTGACCTCCATAGTATTTGGATTCCTACTATAGAAGTTAATATCGTTTTTCAGCATTCTTCAAAATATCTACTTTTGTTTTCACCAGAAAACAGAAACTCATAAAGGTTAATAACAACTTGAGAGTGAGTAAAATGTCATTTTTGGGTGAACTAGCTCTTTTAAATATGTTTTAAAAGCACGAAGCGTGGTGGTAAATCAATAGGAGTGTCTCACACCTGGCCTCGTTTTCAGTAAAACCCGGAAATGAGATTCACACTGTTGACAAACAAAATGCTGACCCTCGTTTTTGTAATATTTCAGGTTATATGCATTTAAAAGACCTTATGTAATGTGCACACTTTTGTCTCAAATATTTCATCATTAATTATTAGCTTCAATATTGTTTAACTCATTTTTAATACACCTTCCTAATGAAGCAGCAGTTTTATTAAGCCAATTTAGTGTTTTTTTGCTTGTAAAACAAAGGTCAAACACTGTGTACAAACTACTTCGGCCACCATTTCACGGCCTTGATGTAGTCCAAAGTACACAAGTTCTGCTTGAAATCTTTGGTCACAGGTTAATAACATTGCAGTGTGTTTTTAATTACAAGTTCAGTGATATATGAATGATTGTGTTTGCGTTTCCTGTATGACGGGAATCACAAAGTGTTCAAGATAAACCACCGGGAAACTAAAGTGGAGATGCCGGGGATTGAACCCGGGGCCTCATACATGCAAAGCATGCGCTCTACCACTGAGCTACATCCCCGCTGCAAGATTTTATTGTCAGTACGTGGTAACCCCAATGAAAGACGGATGAATCGTCAGTCTGATGTTACTTCATTCATTTTGTCGAATAGAGTAACTAGTTCGCCTAAATCTAACATTTCCTCAGCATTTTTTCACAGTCGATTGGTTGCAAACCCCAATAAATTTCTGTCTGTTGAGCACAAAACAAGATTTTCTGAAGAATGGTCAGGGAGACAAATTAAGCACCGAGAATGGTGAACAAAATCATCCATTGATATCCACAGTAGGAACGATTTACACTGCTTTTCCCCAGGAGCTGTCAGGGTATATCTGTGGCAGTGAAAGCCAAACGGTTTAGCACAGCAAACAGCGAAACTGGCTGTTAGTAACATGTAACTCGCTGAAAATATTTATATGGTGGAGTTTTGGAAAGCTAATGTAAGATTCTACATGAATTAATCCACAGGGAGTGTTCAATATGTAATTTAATCTACAATAAAATCACTTCAGCTGATAGCCTTTCACATTTCTCACACATTTAACCCTTTATAGGCCACTCAGTGTTGAAATAGGCTACTCATCAGGAAAAACCTGGAGATTTACTGAGGGTTATTAAAAGACTTTTGAACATTGACTTCAAAAGTTATAAAAATAAATAAATAATGAATGCCAGTTCTGGCAGCACGATGGTGCAGTGGGTAGCGCTTTCACCTCACAGCAAGAAGGTTGCTGGTTTGAGCCTCAGCTGGGTCAGTTGGCATTGCTGTGTGAAGTTTGCACGTTCTCCCCGTGTTGGGTGAGCTAAAATTGTCAATAGTGTATGGGTGTTTCATAGTGATGGGTTGCAGCTGGAAGGGCATCCGCTGTGTAAAACATATGCTGGATAAGTTGGTGGTTTATTCTGTTGTGGCGACCCCAGATTAATAAAGGGACTAAGATAAAAAGTAAACGAATGAATGAATGCCATTTCTAATTTAGGTGACATGGTGTCTCAGTGGTCAGCACTGTCGCCTCTGAAGAATCTAACTAAGGATCTGAGAACGTATGTGTGTGTTGTTTTAAGAAAGCCATCAATCAATCATTTGTGTTGTGTTTTATTTTCCTTTGTTTATGTTCATTTGTTCTTCAATTATTTTATTTAATCATATGATCATTAGACATTTATATAATTATTATATCATCTCGGCGCCACGGTGGCGTAGTGAGTAGCATGTTTGCCTCACAGCAAGAATGCTAGCCTACAGGTCGAGTCTCGGCTGGGTCAGTTGGCATTTCTTTGTGGAGTTTGCATGTTCTTCTTGTGGTTGCGTGGGTTTCCTCCGGGTGCTCCGGTTTCCCCCACAGTCTAAAGATTTGCAATACAGGTGAATTGGGTAGGTTTAAATTGTCCGTAGTGTATGAGTGTGAGTGAGTGTGTATGGATGTTTCCCAGAGATGGGTTGCAGCTAGAAGGCCATCAGCGGTGTAAAACATATACTGGATAAGTTGGCGGTTCATTCTGCTGTGGTGACCCCAGATTAATAAAGGGACTAAGCCAAAAAGAAAATGAATGAATATCATCTTATTGATTAATAACAACTTGAGAGTGAGTAAAATTTCATTTTGGGTGAACTAACTCTTTTAAATACGTTTTAAAAGCATGAAGCGTGGGGGTAAATGAATAGGAGTGTCTCACACCTGGCCTCGATTTCAGTAAAACCCGGAAATGAGATTCACACTGTTGACAAACAAAATCCTGACCCTCGTTTTTGAAATATTTCAGGTTAAATGCATTTAAAAGACCTTGTATAGTGTGCAAACTTTTGTCTTCAATATTTCATCATTAATTATTAGCTACGATATTGTTCAAGTCATTTTTAATACTTGTAAAACAAAGGGCAAACTTTACTTCGGCCACCATTTCATCGCCTTGTAGTCCAAAGTACACAAGTTCAGCTTGAAGTCTTTAGTCACAGGGTTACAACACTGCAGTGTGTTTTAATTATAAGTTCAGTGATATATGAATGATTGTGTTTGCGTTTTCTGAATGACGGGAATCACAAAGTGTTTAGGATAAACCACCGGGAAACTAAAGTGGAGATGCCGGGGATTGAACCCGGGGCCTCATACATGCAAAGCATGCGCTCTACCACTGAGCTACATCCCCGCTGTAAAACATTTTCGTCGGTACATCGTAACCCAGATGAAAGACGGATGAATCGGTACAGTCTGATGTTACTTCATTCATTTTGTCGAATAGAGTAACGAGTTCGCCTAAATCTAACATTTCCTCAGCATTTTTTCACAGTCGATTGGTTGCAAACCATCAATCAATCATTTGTGTTGTGTTTTATTTTCCTTTGTTTATGTTCATAAACACTAAGCCAAAAAGAAAATGAATGAATATTGATCATTAGTTAATGATTTGATTATTATTATTGATTATTATTTGTCATTTTATAATGTTTTTATATTTTATATCTTATTATTTTCTTATAATTATTGCTTTATTATAATTTCCATTTTCCCCATACTGTTATAATCTTATGACTGTGGATTCAAGCGACTCTTGTTTTCACGAGTAAGAGATAATAGAACGTCTCCATTTCAAGGTCTGTATTGTCTCTGGACAATGTTGAACAGCAGTAATTTTCCATTGCTGTTGCTTGTGGTATAATAACACTTGTTGGACGCAGTCTGAGTGTTGAATCATACGCAACTAAGAGTATTCAATAAACTCTGCTTTCTTCGTCATCATGCCTTCGTCTTCTGCTTCTGCTCCTCTCTGGTTTTCTCAGTCAACTCCTACATTGACAGGAGACTGTTAATTCAGTTGAATGCTGGTGAACAGGTTTGGGTGTTGGAAACTCTGCTGACTTGATGTCCAGATACCTGGAGAAATTGACATTTGGCGTTCGGGGCTGGATCTTATTTATCTGGCATGGGGATGGTGATCAAACACCTCACAGCAAGAAGGATGACAGTTCGAGTCCCGGCTTGGTCAGTTGCCATTTCTGTGTGGAATTTGCATGTTCTACTCGTGTTGGTGTGGGTTTTCTCCGGTTTCCCCCACAGTCCAAAGACATGCGCTGTAGGTTAATGGAATAAACTCAAATGGCTGTAGAGGATGAAAGAGTATGGGTGTTTCCCTTTACTGGGTTGCAGAAGGAAGGGCATCCGCTGTGTAAAACATATGCTGGATAAGTTGGCGGTGTGAGTAGGTGTGAGTAGGTCACCGGCGGGTGATCAGGCTGGCCCACAGGATCAATGCGAGGACTCGTTTGTCACAGTGGTCATGTCCTGGATGAGTTGGTGGTTCATTCCGCTGTGACAATCCCTGATAAATAAAGGGTCTAAGCCAAAGGAAAATGAATGAGTTCCCATACATGGTGCCTTGCCCAATAAAGGGCTACAAAGTTATATTGTGTTGAAGTGTATATACAAGCAGATTAGCATTTAGCATTTCAGGCATAATTAGCCTTTTCCCCAAAAAAATAATATTTTACTATTATTCATTCACTCATTCATACATTCATTCATACATTTATACGTTCATTCATTCATTCATTCATTCATTCATTCATTCATACATTCATTCATTCATTCATTCATTCATTCATTCATTTATTCATTTATACATACATTCATTCATTCATTCATTCATTCATACATTCATTCATTCATTCATTCATTTATTCATTTATACATACATTCATTCATTCATTCATTCATACATTCATTCATTCATTCATTCATACATTCATTCATTCATTCATTCATTCATACATACATTCATTCATTCATTCATTTATTCATTCATTCATTCATTCATTCATACATTCATACATTCATTCATACATACATACATTCATTCATTCATTCATTCAGTCATACATTCATTCATTCATTCATTCATTCAGTCAGTCATTCATTCATTCATTCATTCAGTCATACATTCATTCATTCATTCATTCATTCATACATTCATTCATTCATTCATTCATTAAATCATTCATTCATTCAGTCATTCATTCATTCATTCATTCATTCATTCATTCATTCATTCATTCATACATACATACATACATACATACATACATACATACATTCATTCATTCATTCATTCATTCATTCATCTATTCATTCCACTTAGTCCCTTTATTATTCAGGGGTTTCCACAGCGGAATGAACCGCCAACTAATCCAGGACATGACCGCAGTGACAAACGAGTCCCCGCATTGATCCTGTGGGCCAGCCTGATCACCCGCCGGTGACCTACTCACACCTGCAGTTCTCCACGATGGACGTTCAGCTTCTCCAGCCTCCGGCGCCTAGACTGCAGCTCTGCACTAGAAGTTTGGCCAGGAGAAAGAAACGGTCGTGTCCAACAGAGCCTGATTTTCTCTCAAGGTTTTTTTCCATCACTTCGTCAATTGGTGACGTTTTTTCCTCACCACTTGCGTGCTCGGATCTTGACTTGTGGAGCTGCGCATCGATGGATTTGCTCTTCAGTGTTTGGACTTTCAGCAGTGACAGTTAAACCACATTGATTTATACAACCCTGAAATCTGGACGCTACTAGAACTTCTATGTGAAGCTGCTTTGACACAACCTACATTGTTTAAAGCACTATAGAAATAAACCTGAATTAAACTGAACATGTTTTACATAGCTCCCTGCTGCAACCCATTACTGGGAAATACCCATACACTCTTATTCACTACAGACAATTTAGCTTACCCAATTCACCAATAGCGCATGTCTTTGGACTGTGGGGGAAACCGAAATGCCAATTGACCCAGCTGAGGCTCAAACCAGTGACCTTCTTGCAGTGAGGCGACAGCGCTACTCACGAGCCCCCACGCTGCCTACTCTTACTTACTTGATAATGAGTTAACTCATCTCCACTCAATCTGAGATGTCAGAAACAGAGCAATCACACGAGAATGACTGAAATAGTTTTTAATATTTCAAATGTAAACACAAACATTGTAACACAATAATGGCCATGGCGGGACATTTTAAAATAGCCTATTAATCTTTCGTTAAACACAAAACATCCCGTTTGTGAATGATGACCGTCAAGAGCAGTATAACATTACTATAAAGTGCTTCAGATTTGGACCAAAGACAATACTAGTTATATTTTTTCTTCTTCTTCTTCCATGTCGTTAAATGTGCATTAAGGTGTTGTTGTCTAATTTCTAAAGGTGTTTGACTAAACAGCACCTCAAAGATTTGGAAAATCTACTCAATCAGTAGCACCTCATTGAGTTTGGTCACTTCTCGCAGTAGGCGATCGACAACGGTACTGTAGAGAGCACTGGTCACGATGGTAAAAGTGGTCAAATAAACCTAAACGAACCGTTTACGCTGGAGAGAGGACAGTTCACACACGATAAAGGGAAAATGACCTCATCATTTCTTTATTCTGTTGAAAACAAAAGAAGATATTTTGAAGAATGCTGGTCGCTGACATCTGTTGACTACCATAGTAGAAAGATAATTACTGTAGGAGACATTTTTGGTTGTAATGTTCTTTCACACCACTAGAGGGTGTATACTGCAGTTATGCTCTCCAAGTGATGACCGGGGGTCCTATAGGAAGGTCAATCTTTTTGCCTGTGATTGACTGTGTATGGGTCGATGTTTATTTTGATTAGTGGTGGGCAAACCGAGGCTTTACGAAACACTGAAACAGTCAAAGCAAATGTGTCGAAGCTTCCAAACGTTTCCAGACACGTCTCTACACTGACACCTAGTGGTCATTTTTATGCATTGCTCTGGAACAGCTTCAGCAAAGCAAATCGAGGTATTAAACCCCGCGCTGTAGAGTTGAGGTTTCAAGTAATTTAGGGAAGCGGTGAGAGTTCCAGACCAGCATGTTAAGCTAACGGGTTTGAATCGAGGGTGATGCAGCTATAGATGTTAGTTTTTTAGAGTTAATTTCAGAGTATTTGCACAGGTTGTGATTCAAACTCGAGACATTTGTAACATAGTTACTCTGTGCACACGCAAGGTCCACCAAGGCTAGGCTACATGAGTTTTTTTCGACCCTGTCATTCAAACGCAGATTCGCCAGGTGTTGAAATGCTTCTGGGATGACCTGTGCTTTGAATCGCTTTAGTCATGTGACCTTGAATGTGTTTCGAATCACCTTAGTCACGTGACTTGTGTGCTTCAAATAAACTTAGTCATGTGACTTGTGTGTTTCGAATCAACTTAGTCATGTGACTTGTGTGCTTCGAATCAACTTAGTCATGTGACTTGTGTGTTTCGAATCACTTTAGTCACATCACTTGTGTGCTTCGAATCACCTTAGTCACGTAACTTGAGTGCTTGGAATCACCTTAGTCACGTGATTTGTGTGCTTCGAATCAACTTAGTCATGTGACTTGTGTGCCTCAATAAGCTTAGTCATGTGACCTTTGTGTTTTGAATCACCTTAGTCACGTCACTTGAGTGCTTGGAATCAACTTAGTCATGTGACCTGTGTGTTTAGAATCACCTTAGTCACGTGATTTGTGTGTATCGAATCACCTTAGTCACGTGACCTGGGTGTTTTAGATCATGCTTCGATGCAGTGTTTCGAAACACTTGTGCTTTGGGATCTCGACCCGGTGTCGAAATGTCAGTTTCACCTCAGCCATCCTTAATTTTGAAGTTTACTTTCTTACTTTGGACTAAATGGACAATAAATGGATTCTCCAACTTTCCCTCCAAAGGTATGGACATTTCATTTTATAATCGAACTGTTGAACGAACAATCGCGTCGGAACCAACAATAAAATTATATTCCCCTACAATTACTATGGATGTTAACGAGTGACATTCTTCAAAATATCTTCAACAGAAAGTAAACAATGGCAGAATTATCCTTTCGTTTAGTGTACTGTCCCTTTAAATCTGTATCAGAGGCCTACGGATGTCTCTCCAGGCCTTACCATACAACGAAACTCTTGATTTAGTTCACGACAACAAAAAAGTATTCAACACCGCTCGATAATACGATCATTTCGCTAAAATATGAAACCACTTGACCTGGTTTTGGCACGGACACTTGAATTGCTTCTGAACAGACTCACGATATGAACTCCTGTCTGTTTCCAAACCATTCCCGCCGAAAGTCAGCGACCATCCGTTGATACCCACGCGAAAATACTTCAGTGTAATGAAGCTACAACATGCTTGAGCTTACAATGGCGTCCTAAACATCCATGTAAAGCATGCAATAAACTCCGAAAGCCGTCCGCTCCGTCGTCACAGTAGACGCTAAATATAAGACCCAAAACCCCACTGAGAGTGCGCGCTCCACGGCTGCTGCCCGTTAGCGGAGTGTTGTTTCAAGGCACCACACTTTCAAAACACTTGACGACAATAGTGAAACATTGCACATCGGAAAACAAAACCACTTGAGTATAGTTTCAAAATGCGTATATCTAAAAAACAACGTAGAAGAATAGTTGCTGAAATGCAAAGTTTTCGTTGAAGCCTGCGTTAGATGAGGAGATGAACTTCAGCCCTGAACTGGATCTCGTTGGCAGTGTTTCGTAGATTTTTCATTGATTCTCGATAGAAACTCCGCGGACGTCTTTCGTCGATTGAACATTCACCGATTGTGGAGCGAAAAGCTTCAAGTTTCATTGAGTTCACCGTGAGGGAGTGACGAGCTCCAGGCTCGACTTTCCTCAGCGTTTTACTCCAATCTTTTGCATTGATTTGCATTGGTTTGCTTCAGTAGTGTGTGTTTTAGGTCCAGCGCCCATTTCCGGGCACACAAACACACTGCTGGAATACAACAAAAAACTAAAACGTAGTACAAAAAATGACAAACTAGTCCCCCGTGATGGTGTGTTTTTTTACATCCGGATCACACCACCGTCTCTTTGGCCTTCTCGTCTGTGAGGAAGGCGTTCAGTTTCGAAATGTCCACAACGGCATCGTTCTTGTTCATGGAAATGTCTTTTAAGTGGTCCTCGTCACTTTGGTCCTTGGCAAAATTGACAAAAACCTGAAAAACGAACAGACAGAAAGATGCAATAAGTCACGATGAACTGCATTCCTGTGTTTTTGTTCGATTTAATTTAATTTGTATAGCGATTTTCACAATAAGTATCATTTCAGCTTTACAAAAAGGTGCACATTATTACATTACAGTCAACATTAGAGGAGTTAAAAGTTATTGTGTTGCTCTTATTTGCATATTATTAATTATATTACAGTTTTGTTTTTTTGCAAAATTGTATTTTATATTTTACACCAGCATTCAAAAGGTGCCACGGTGGCGTAGTGAGTAGCACGTTCACCTCACAGCAAGAAGGTCTCTGGTTCGAGCCTTGGCTGGGTCAGTTGGCATTTCAGTGTGGAGTTTGCATGTTCTCCCCGTGGTTGTGTGGGTTTCCTCCGGGTGCTCCGGTTTCCCCCACAAGTCCAAAGACATGTGGTATGGGTGAATTGGGTAGGCTAAATTGTCCGTAGTGAATGAGTGTGTATGGATGTTTCCCAGAGATGGGTTGCAGCTGGAGGGCATCCGCTGCGTAAAACATATACTGGATAAGTTGGCGGTTCATTCCGCTGTGGCGACCCTAGATTAATAAAGGGACTAAGCCGAAAAGAAAATGAATGAATGACCTGCATTCAAGCTATTTATGATTTTTTTTTTTTTGGCTCACCAAGGCTGCATTTATTTGTAAGATCGTGAAATATTATTGCAATTTCACATACCAATTTTCTGTTTTAAAGTATTTATTCCTGTGATTTTCAGCATCGAGTTTTTACTTTTTATGATTTGATGATCAAGAAAAGTTCTGTGTGATTAAAAACAGTTGCAAAAAATGTGAGATTGCAAAACAAAATTAAGCTTAGTGTGAGAGAACAACATATATTTCAAATAAACTCTTTTTGCAGCATCAATTTCTTGACCGTCATTTTTGACAAACGCATTCTTGATAAATATAAAAACATTCAATTTCTTTAACTTTACACTATTCATTTTTTTCAGTATTTCCAGCAATTGCAGTCTATTGAACTTATAAATCTGAAAATTTATTCCATTACCCATCACAAAAAATAAATAAATAAATAAGAATAGCATAAAACAATATCAGGCCCCGTTTATGTACACTTGGTATTAAAGGGACAGTTTAAACAAAAATAACAATTGCTACACTTGATTCAAACCTGTTTGAGTTTCAAAAACAAGATTTACTGAAGAATGTTGGCAAAAACACCCACTAGCCACGTTTAGGCACGGGCCGGTATAAGATTATGACGGTATGATAAACTTGGATAAAAATATCAAGGGCTTACTGTATGACGGTATTGAGATTACTGCTCTAAAATATATTCTTTTTAAATGTCTGGCTAAAAAACAAAACCTTTTTCCCCTTTAAACACAATATATACTTTATTTTGAGAAACATTTAAAATATTTGGGGGCAGTAAACATGTCAGCTTAAATAATTCAAGTGAATCCTCAACTTCTGCGGTCTTCATTTGTTTCAAAAACACTGATGTTTTTACAATTTACACCTAAAAAACAAAAAAAAAATCTTGCTCATACCTTAGGAACGGTATAGCAAAGAGAGATTTTGGTGGTATGAAAACCTTGACTTTTCCATACCTTGAAAACGGTTACCGTCCCATGCCTAGCTACGTTTCCATCCACCCATTTTTATTCGCATTTTTTATATGCGCATAAAAAAACGGTTGACGGAAACGACATGATGCGCAAAAATTATGAAAATATGCATAAAAAATGTATCCGCATAAGTGCTACTACAGATGTCAATGGCCGCTTTTCCCCAAACGTTCTTCACAATATCTTGTTTCGCGTTCAACAGAAGAAAGAAATTCATCAAAATAAACGGTCAGGAATTTGTCATCTTTGTTGTCACTTTAATATGCATAGTCCAATATTTATACTTTGCTGCTAGATTCATTAATTTTCCCTCAGCTTAGTCTCTGATTGATGAGGAGTCCCTACAGCGGAATGAACCGACAACTATTCAGGCATATGTTTTACGCAGCGGATGCCCTTCCAGCTGCAATCCAGTACTGGGAAACATCGATACACTCTCGCATTCACACACTACGGCCTATTTTGTTCACCCAATTCATCGGAAAAGCACCCAGGAGGCGACCCACACCAACACGGAGAGAACATACAAACTCCAAACAGAAACGCCAACTGACCCAGCCGGGACTCAAAACAGGGACCTTCTTGCTGTGAGACAACAGTGCTAACCACTGAGCCACCGTGCTGCTAGATTACACTCCAATTTCTGATGGGATGACTGAAAACATAAGGGACCACATACAGAGCCCTGTGGCATTCTTACTTGGTCTAAAGTGGTCTGTGAGACGGAGTAGTCCTCGATGTGGAGCTGCTCTTTGTTCTTGGAGAGGATGTTGAAGATACGAGCGAGGGAGGTCAGGGACGAGGACAGCTGGTACTGCAGCATGTTTCTGTGCTTCTCCTTCAGCGTACTGCCCGGCAGCTCCCGCTCGATGAACTCCATCACCGGCTCCAGCTGCGGATCGGCCCCCGCCACCCGCAGGATGATGGTGTACCCGTCACCAAACCTGCAACACGAGCAGAAGACGCTCCGTCAGTACATTCAGGATGCTTTCACACCTGTTTTGGTGTGAAACAGGGATTCAAATTGTTACAATGTTGCACTTTGTACTTGGTGCGGTTCGCTTTCACACGGCAAAGTTTCCAAACGGACCAAAACAGCTCAAACAAGTCACGTGTGAGTAAACTCTCCTCACATTGGTCAGAGTTTAATGGTTTTATTATTAGTCCTGCTTAGCCGTCACGCGTCGTCCTCATTTTAATTTATGGTAATGAGCAACAAGACATTCTAAGCCAGGGGTCTCAAACTCGCGGCCCGCGGGCCAAATGAGGCCCGCTGGACGATAGTTTGTGGCCCCCGCCTTAATTTGAAAGTTTAATGTCAGTGCGGCCCTCGAGTTTGATATATATGGCACTTTACAGTGTTGTGTGCGGAGCTGAACAAACCTACCAATCACGGTGGGGTATATGGCTCTCGGATGCAGGACATCGGCTTGACGCAGGGTTAGGGTTATATAATGTATATAAAATGTGTGTTTATATAAAATGTATATAAATCAGTGCTTAATTTGAGCCGGATCTTGCCCGATCCTGTTTTGGGAAATGTCAGATATTCGTGTTTTGCTTTCTGGTATTTATTTTAATTTTAAAAAATTTGTCCTGTAACAGCGGCAAAGCGGATTACAGTAAATCTAAATATTATTATTATTATAATTATTATAACTACTACTATTTATTACTGACTGATTTTTCTTAATAATTTTTTATTTGTTTATTTTTTTCTTCTTATTTAGTGTTAAAAAAACTCCAATCTTCTTAAATATCTTTATTTTTATTTTAATATTATTATTTAAATGAAAAAATAAACTAATTAGAAATTAATAATATAATTAAATTCGAATTATTTTATATTAATAATTATAATATAATAATATATAAATAATAATATAATTAATAATATAATTAATTTCTTGTGGAAAACCTGATGTGGCCCAGCCTCACCCAGTCTCTGCCACGAGTGGCCCCCAGGTACATTGACTTTGAGACCCCTGTTCTAAGCGGAAAGCTGTGCTTTAATTTTAAATGGTGAGACCCACAGACATCGTCACCAAGTATAAATCAGAGGTAGGACTTTCTCATACATAGCGCATGGCTAGAATTATGCATTATAGGCTTTACAGTATAGAGAGAGATAACAGATAAACCAAGACTGCAGTTCGGTCAATTTTCCTAACAGATAAACAGCTCTCGTTAATAGTTAACATGCTTTCACTTTCGTATTTGACATGAAACGCACATTTACCGGTAGGAATGACATCCCAGCCTACTCATAATTCTCTCTTCATATAGCCATATATATGTCTATTACATATCCATAATACACTGTGATATAGCCGGGCTCGGATCATTTTGCTTTCTCACTAAAATCGATCCGCTCCAGAGTTCGTTTCAATTGAGCCGAGACCACCTCATTCAGGCGATCTTGGACTGATTGTGCGGATCCGAGCGCGATTGCTGGATTCACATATGCCAAACAAAGTGCGCTAACTGGGGAAAACGAGACAGGTTCTGGATAATATTGTGACAGACTCAATAATATCCGCTTACTTGTTCTTTAAATGCTGCACACTGCCCAGACAGCGAAACCTGCCATTCACCATGATGGCCATTCGAGTGCAGAGAGCTTCACACTCCTCCATACTGCAGAACAAAACAGCAAACGTCAAGTTAAAAATCACAAGAAACACAAAATGATATGAATGGTAGCCAAACCAAAAGAAAATATTGCTTAAGGGGCTAATAATATTGACCTTAAAATGTTTACTGCTTTTATTTTAGCCAAAATAAAACAAATAAGACTTTCTCTGGAAGTAAAAAATATTATAGGAAATACTGTGAAAATGCCCTGCCCTGTTAAACATTACAAAAAGAATAAATATTGCATAGGAGGGCTAATAATTTAGCATCTTTCCGTCTCACCTGTGTGAGGTCAGCACGACGGAGCGGCCCTCTTTAATGATGCTGAGGATGCAGTTCCACAGGGCCCGTCGCGCTTTGGGGTCCATCCCAGTGGTGGGTTCGTCCTGTAACCAAAATAACAGCCAGGTTAACCGTAGCCCAGAGATTGAGCAGAAAACACAGGCAGAAAACCATGAAGAGTGGGAAAAGAGTGATCATGATCCTGGAGTCTGTGCTGCCTCTTCTCTCAAAACTGCTCAACTGCTCAACATAAGCTGTTCCTCTGAGAATTAAACACTTTACGCCGTATTAAAAATGTGGCAAGAGCCAAAGGCCGTGTGGGATTTCTTTCTTTGCTTTTGTTCTGGGAAAAAGAGGTCTGGCAGGCCGTCAATTGGAGGACTGTTACACAACTAAACTGAACTGGAGCGAGTGTCACAAGATCTTTTCATGAAATGGAGGTGACCTAAATACACCCATACGCAGATTTGTGTGTTTTGTAGAGGATGAAAATATATTTAGGATTTTAGTGTTGCAGTTTTGTACTCTGTTATCTAGGCCTATGTTGTACCAACTGATGTTTTCATGCCAACAATAAGGGTAGTTGCTAGAACGGATACGTTAGCGGATGGAAGTTAACGAGAATTATTTATATTATTTATAAAATTTCCCATTTATTGTATTTTATTATCGTCTACCCCCACCCCAACCCTAAACCCAACCATCACAGTAACCTGAAAACAGTAGTTGTACCGAGTATTATTTATGTTATCTATTAAATTACCCAATAAATTGTAATTTTTAATGTCTACCCCCCCCACCGCAACCCTAAACCCAACCGTCACAGTACTGTAAAATACTAAATATTGATATACAGTTTCATCACACTCCACACAGAAATGCCAACTGTCCCAGCCAGGACCAGCGACCTTCTTGGTGTGAGGCGACAGTGCTAACCACAGAGCCACCATGCTGCCTCCTTTTCAATAATTTTGTTAATATTTGTTTATTAATTATAATAATTATCACTATTTAAGGGCAGCACTGTGGCTCAGTGGGTAGTGCTGTCGCCTCACAGCAAGAAGGTCGCTGGTTCGAGTCTCGACTGGGACAGTTGACATTTCTGTGTGGAGTTTGCATGTTCTCCTCGTGTTCTTGTGGGTTACCTCTCTGTGCTTCGGTTTCCCCCACAAGTCCAAAGACATGGAATTGGTAAATTGAGTGAGCTAAATTGACCGTAATGTATGTGTGTGGTGTTTCACAGTGATTGGTTACAGCAGGAAAGGCATTTGCTGCCTAAAACATATGCTGGATAAGTTGGCGGTTCATTCCTCTGTGGCAACCCCAGATTAATAAAGGGACTAAGCCGAAAAGAAAATGAATGAATGAATGAATGAATCCCTATTTAATTATTAATAATAATTAAAGCCCTTTCCCCAGAATAATTATTAATTATTTATTTAGTTTTTCCTTATTTGCTACACTATATTTACTATATTTTCTTCTAAGCATGCACAAATGTGAAGTTGCTCCTGTATTTTGATTATTTTTTACATTGTTAACTGTTAATTATTTGCACATTTTATTTACATTTTATTTAGCTTTTCTTTATTTGCTACATTGTATTTTCTATATTATACTAAGTTTGCATTAGTGTGTCGTTGCTTTTGTATTTAGAATATTTTTAGAAATGTAACTTAATTTAAGGCTGTTTTTATTTCACTTTACTTATTTACTACACTATATTTAATATATTTGACTAATTATGCCAAACTGTGTAGTTGATTCTGTTTTAGATAATATATTAAAGCAGCATATATATATATATATATTTATATATATATATATATATATATATATATATATATATATATATATATACATATTGTTCTTTCTTATTTGCTACATTATATTAGCTATATATTGCTATGTAAAGCTGCATGTGTATATAGTATATTTTTCCTGCTCTCCATGGCCTTTCAATACAAATGCATTTTGTAGACCACTAGTTTAAACTCTCCTAAATCTGTGCAGTTTATTATCATTTCACTCACCAGGAACACCACCGGCGGTCCTCCAATGAGCGCCATGGCGGTGGAAAGCTTCCTCATGTTTCCTCCGCTGTAGCTTCCTGCTGCTTTGTCCACATACTTCATGAGGCCCAGTTTGCGAATGCCCCAATCCGCAACCTGCGAAAAAAACAACACAGCCAATAAGATCAGTTGTCATTAATGATCAACAATTATCAGCACTAGCGGTCAGACTGTAAACCGACCTTGCACACTTCCTTCTCAGGGACGCCACGCAGGATGGCATAAAACTCTAGATGCTCTCTGCCCGTCAGAAGGTCATTGATGGCATCAAACTGCGGACAGTAGCCCATATTCTGATGCACTTCATCAATCTCCGTCAGCACGCTGCGGGAGACAAGACAGAGAGTTGAGTGGCAGCACTAAAACACACGTTTTGAAACATGAAATTTACTGCGAACTCTCTTGATGTTTCCGTTTTTGAGATTATCTCAAACATCGGATAAAAACTGCACATTTCAAAGCACTATATGGGACATTTAAGACTTTTAAAAGTTCAGGTATACACTGTTATCTGTAAGTATAGCATGCTGCTTTTTATTTCTTTACCTGTTTCCTGCTAAGTAGGCCTCTCCACTGGTGACCACAGAGTCTCCAGTCAGCATCTTGAAGGTGCTCGTTTTTCCAGCTCCATTCACACCCAGCAACCCAAAGCACTGATGAAGGAACATAATGTCATCAAAATTTGTTTATTGTAAATGTACACTCCAACTAATTTCAAATATATACATATATGTATATTTATAATAATAAAGTGAGACAGATGAGCTCACCTCTCCAGGTGGGATTCCCACACACAGTCTGTCTACAGCTGGCTTCTGCTTCCTCTTATACACCTGCAGAACAAGCAAGATTATATTAGATAACATTACATACGACAATAATAAGGGAATTGTTTTTTTAATGATCTTATAACAAATAATTATAATACAATTATTTTTACCACTGTATACAATGGCAGCACATTACACGACACACTAATTAAGCACCTCACACACCTGATTGTGGGATATTGTTTTGTGTCGTGTAATGTGCAGCAGATGTTATTGTAATCAGTGCCCAGATAGGCAAACTGTTTCAGCTGTGATGTGCAAAGCATGACGGGACGTGTAGTCCATGTGAATAGCTGGTGGAGTATACATATAGATGGATATCTGGTGGGTGCTCCAGCTAATACTATTGACAAATAAATAATTTCAACACATGCATCCATCCATCCATCCATCCATTTATCTATCGATCTATCTATCTATCTATCTATCTATCTATCTATCTATCTATCTATCTATCTATCTATCTATCTATCTATCTATCTATCTATCTATCTATCTATCTATCTATCTATCCATCCATCCATCCATCCATCCATCCATCCATCCATCCATCCATCCATCCATCCATCCATCCATCCATCCAACCAAACTGTTTCAGCTGTGATGTGCAAAGCATGACGGGATGTGTAGTCCATGTGAATAGCTGGTGGAGTATACATATAGATGGATATCTGGTGGGTGCTCCAGCTAATATTATTGACAAATAAATAATTTCAACACATCCATCCATCCATCCATCCATCCATCCATCCATCCATCCATCCAT
>CAIGQQ010002949.1:750390-768754 GCA_903798035.1 Danio albolineatus
ATCCATCCAACCATCCATCCATCCATCCATCCATCCATCCATCCATCCAAACCAAAAAATTTTGTATATATGATGAACCGGCTATACCATTAATTTTTTTTTAACTTCAATTATTACATTTTTTTATAATAAATCTGTTATTATTCAATTATTAAATTTATTATAATAAATCTGTATGTAATTTATTTCTCCAGTGTCTACAACACACACCTTGGTGAGCTGTCTCAGCTCCAGGATATCGGTCTGTCCTCCTCCTCCCAGAATCCTCTGCCTCTCTCGGGCCACGTCCTCATCCTCATCTCCGATTGGCTTCAGCTTAGTGCTAACTGACCTATTAACACCAAAACAGAATATTGTATTAAAATTAAACACATGCAATTCACAATAATCCACACACACTCACAAAATGTAATGACAAAAGTATCCTCACCTGGCCTTGATGCAGAAGCGGTACTGGATGAGGACGGTGATGCCAAAGAAAATCACGCCCTCGATGGCCATAGCGAACAGATTCTTGCCCACCATGTCCCACGCCAGAGGAGAGCGGAAACGATTTTCTCCTGAAAACATTCAGAAACAGCACATGAGAAGAAGCGGAGCCAGCATTAATACTCTCATGTCTTCTCTGATTGGTGCTCACAGATGTGAAGGCGGGATCAACCTGTCACTCACAACCAATCAATTCTAACCTACAAGCCCCACTCTCCACCCATAAACAACAATAGAGAAAACCTGAATAAGTTTAATTATTTTATTTATTATTAATAATTATTATTTATATTAAATTATATTACCAAAATATATATTTGTTTGAATTATTTGTGAATTATTTTATATTAGTTTAATAATTTTAATAGGTTTAATTAGTCTGAAGTACTTCTGGGTGGTTAAAATGGTCTGAAAGCATTTCTAAATAGTATATGTATATTATTTTGGATTTGTTGTATAATTACAACAATTACAAACAAATATTTTATACAATATAGTCATGCATATACACATACATATAGATGCAATTAATCATGATTGATATATCTGATCTACTTCTGTCAAGAACTTTCAGTACTTTTCTACATGAGAATAAAAAGACACACACCGAATCTCTCCAGAGCGTCAGCCATAGCTTGGTTCTTCACCATGTCAATGAGTCCTCGGCCCAGACAGAAGTGAGGGAAGATCAGAAACACGTTCTTCAAGATGTCATTGATGCCGCCGATCTCCTGGAAGAAATAACGAGGAGAATTTTAGGGTTTGAACTATAAAACAGGTCACATCAAACTATAATGACAATGACAGTTTGTTTATAAAGCACAAGTGAAAACAACCCAAGATGACCAATGTGTGAATCACAATCAATAAAACCACAGGAGTAAAGCAAAGACTGAACAACATTAAAATATATGACTAAAAAGAAAATGGCTTCTACATGTCAAAAGCCAGGAATATACTAAATAAAATGCATTTAGGCATTAAACACTTTGTTGTACATGAATGCTTTTCAACTTAGATTTAAAACTGGACAAGGATGGTACAAAACTATAATGAAGTAACAAATTATTTCTTTGATAACTGGACAGGAATATTTGAACCAATCGGTTTACAACATGATGCCGTTTTTCTAGGCTTTATGGTGATTATGGTCAGGAATGTTGGATTATTATAGCCTTTTTAGCATGAGAAGAGGACAGAAACTTGCTAGACAGTAATGTGTGAATTGTGGAGCGGGCTAAATAAATTTTAAAAACATCTGTATTATTTAGTAAGTGTACTTTTTGCTTTTATTCTTGCCATAATAAAAAAAATATATTTGTTGAGGAACCCATGTTCTGTTGTCATTAATATTTTAATACACTTTAATAGGTAAAACTGTCCGAGATATGAACAAAAGCAAGTGATGCATCAAAGTTTGATTAAAAAAAATCTTGAATGGTTACAAAAATCTTTATAATCATTAAAATAATTGATAAAAATTATAAAATAACTAGTTTAATAAACATCAATAATATTAACGATATGATGTAGTTCCTGAAATTTTCTACTTCTCTGTTAATCTGTCTGACTTTACGGTCAGTTTCATTTGACCGCCCCCTGTCGTTTAAAAAGAATATCACGAACGTGGCGAGTATAAAAGGTGCGCGCGATGCGGCGCCAGGCAAAAGTATAAATCCAGCTTTAATCGTCCAGCAATTTTAACCTAGTCTAGGAACTGACAAAGGTCTCTGATTTGATGAGCGAAGTGATCTGGTTTGATGATGTGAAGTTTAACAAACTAATTTCGAGAGGAGCATGTGATATGATTGATCAAAGCTGGTCTCTCATCTGTATTCATTAGTAAGCCAATCAGATCGTTCCAAACTCACTATGATCTCGTAACCTTCGTGATCTCGTACCCCCTCATATGCTTATTGAACAGGCTCAATTATCTCCGAGCTCAGGGTTCTCTCCCGGGGCAGCATGCCAAACCTGCTATTATTATCAAGCAATATCTAAGTGTGAACTCTTGAAGCTCAGTAAATGAGACAGAAAAATAAGATGGAGCCGATGGTCAGTTGATGGAGCCTTACATTGCTGCCGAAAAGCTCCAGGACGAATGTGGACACGCTGCCATTTATCCCGATGAGGATGTTCACGCTGGTCAAAACCACATATGCTGTACTTGGGATCTTGAAGAAGAACGATGCTGGGTACATCAGGGGCGTTATAGACCACCTGAGCAGAGAAAAGAGAAATAATCACAGTCAGTGCTTTTATATTAGTAACAAATGTTTGGAAAATCATGCATGCAGAGCAGCTGAGATGTTTGGCATCATTTAAAGGGGACCTCATAACTAATGTTTTATAACACATTGAAACTGACCCTTGTAGGTTTGATCCTAATTGTGGCGTTTAATGACTGACGCTTTAAATTCAAATGAGGTTGTGCTATTTTAAAAAGAGGGTGGAGCTAAAAATGCTTATGTGTTAACATAACAGCAGATACTAAACAGATGCTTCTCACTCAGGACTGTTTATGCTAATAAGATGGTCACTAATGGGCGGGGCTTTCGTCCTCTGATGACACAAACAAAGAGGGAATGTATATCAAAGTGTTTCTGCAGGCTGTTCTTATAGACACATCTGTGCTTGTCTTACCCATACAGAAGCAGCAGAAGAGCAAGAACAGGCAGGTTTGTGGAGGACACATACGCCTCTTGTTGAAAACAGACGAAGATGATGATCACCAGAGTCGCCGGGACAATGTAGTTACACTAAAAGACAAAATATTCAGTCAGTTAAATAGCTATCGACACAATCAGCGCAAAAAATGACATAGTTTTACATCCTCCTCACCATGTCCCAGACAAAGTTGGCCAGCCAGTAGAGGAACGGCTGCACTCCGCTGATGAACTGCATGTGTTTGGCTTTATTCACTCTCTCCTGGATGAGGAACACCACAAAACTAGCCGGAACGAAGGACATGGCGAAGATAACGCAGATGGACACCAGCACGTCCACCGAGGTCGTCATTCTATGAAGATGATTGGGAAAACATGATAAAAAAATCTCATATCATGATATAAGTCATCTCACATTCTGATAACGATATATAATACGATATAGTACCATTTCTGTAAATTCAATCAATTATTAATTGACTTACAGTATGTTGACTGCATGTAAAATACTATTTATTTTTCTAAATTTACTCAGACATCTACTCTACAACATGTTTCTCATGTAATTAAACATGTTGAAATATAATATAAGCATTATATAAAAAATTATTGATTACGGGTCCAAGATAAAAATAAAAACATCGCTAAATAATATGCAGAACGTAAACATGTTGTTCATGTTGTTGTCTGCATCCCTGCAATGGCCCGTAATATAAATTATGAAAAAGTATTAACTTAAATAACATATTTTGCAACAGCACAAATAAAACGATAGAGCATAATATGAAATGACAGACTTTTCATTTTGTCCATGCAGTATGTATCCTCATATTGCACAGCTCTATCATGTCGTTAAATGGATTTGAGATACTCACAGTGCCACATGCGAGAGCTGCTCTTTGGTGAGGTTGAGCGGATGGTTGAACGCGTTGATGCTGAATTTGGAGCGATCCAGGCCAGGGGGAAGATTAGCACGCAGGACGGCATTATTCATGACGTTGAGGAACGCTCCGATACTGTGCCAGCCTTTATTATTGAACCAGATCTGTAAATGTAGATAATCAAGCATGTCACTTGTCTTGCTTTTACGGACTTTGTGCATTCATCAGTGTTTATGAGCACTGCCATAAAAACAGACTGTGCCATGCAGAGAAAAAAAGATAAACCTGGTCCTCTACTGACGTTTAAAAGACCTGTAATGTCGATCTCTAATGCAATGAATATTGTAATAAAGGAATTTTCATAAATGTGCATATTACTTCAAGTTAATGCTGGTAATACATAACGTACATTAAACAAACTATATATTATACTTTATATGAATATACATATTGCTATTTATTATTATTAATAATATGTATTTATTATAAGTAGGTAGGTAGATGGATGGATGGATGGATAGAGTGTACGCACCTTTACATTCTTATTGGTATCCAGACCTCGGATAAAAGTTGACAGGCTTCCCAGAAAGCGGTCGGCTGCGGTGCCCTGTGGGTTGCAAAACAAACACACGTGTAAGGAAGGTAAACACTAAACATTGAGCAACAACTGATTTCAATTTTTTTTTGCACAAACACCAGTGGTAAACGTGAACACATGTCCTACCGTCTCAAGACTGAAGCGGCTGCGGATGTGAGAGATGGCATCAGTGAGCTCATCGCCAGGTGGGAGGGCCTGTGTGTTTCGTGCACCCAATGAGAAACCACCATATCTGCAAGACAACCAATGAGAATGAGATTTGCAGTCCATATCTTATAGATGGTCAATCAGAATGAAATATAAGGACCATATCTTAAAGATGGTCAACCAGAATGAGATATGAGGACCATATCTTAAAGATGGTCAATCAGAATGAGATTTGAGGTCTATATCTTAGACAGCCAATCAGAACGAGATATAAGGTCTATATCTTTAAACTAGCCAATCAGAATTCTTCTGAGGTCCATATGTTTAAGATGGCCAATCAGAATATAATTTAAGATCCATATCTTTAAAATAGCCAATCAGAATAAGATTTGAGGTTCATTTCTTTAACACGGCCAATCAGAATGAAGAGTCAAAGTTTATATGTTTAAGTTAGCAAGTCAGAACATGAGTTGAAGTTCATATCTTTATGAAAGCCAGTCAGAATGAGATTTGAGGTCTATATATTTAAAATAGCCAATCATAATAACATTTGAGGTTCATATCTTTAACATGACCAATCAGAACAAGAGTTGAAGTCCAAATCTTTAAAACGACCAATGAGAAAGAGATTTTAGGTCTACATCTGTTACTGCATTATTAATATAATCATCAATAACAGATCTGAACTGAGGTGCTTACCTGAATTCGTTGACCCAGAGCTTATTCTTCAAGCTGAACAGATAAAATAGGACAAAGTTAGAATGAAAACCAGGAACATTTTTATTTTAGTTGGCTTATTTATATTCTGGACTGGCTCAACTCACCTTTTCCCGATAATCTGTGCATATGTTTTCACCAAATAGTCTGAAATGTTTCTGCCAGACAGATTCTGCAGGGTTTCATCATGGGTGACTTTAATCTGAGGAACATCAGATAAAAGAGAAAGAGTCATATATTATGCTGCCATTTAAATGTTAGGATAAAACAGATATTACAGTGTTTGGTGAATATGTGTACCTGGGGCGGCGGAAGGCCTCCTGCTCCAGGCGGGCACTCCGGAAGCATCTTTTTCCGTCCTTCACAGCTGCACTCACACAGAGGGGAAGGGTTTTCCATACTCCAGTTCCCGTTCAGGAATATTGATTCAATGTTCTCGGTAACCTCTGGAACCAGCCATTCACCATCTTTAACTGGACACGATCTGCTACTGTAACACAAAAAACACATATATGTGAAAACAAACCAGCATTAAAAAAATCCTAAAATATTAACAATCGACTAATGCGAATATAACCAACTCCTCTTTTACTTGATAAAATGTGCTAATAAAATATATATATAACATGAATGATTTGCTACTGAGAACATCCACTCTGCTATAACTGGACAAAATGTCCTACTGTAAAAACATGACCAATCAGAATGAAAGCTGAGGTCTATATCTTTAAAATAGCCAATCAGAATAAGATTTGAGGTCCATATCTTTAAGACATCTTGTGTAAATTGTGCATTAAAGTAGAGTGATATAGGAGAGATTTAAAGACTCACGCAGTGCACTGGTCTGTATAGGCCGGTCTGTCCTTCAGAGCATCAAGCAGTCTGTTTGTGTGTCTGTCCTCTGGTGCGTCATTACTGGAGACACAAACCATCCCCATCATCATCATCACTAGCACCATCATCATCATTATTCTCAGACTCCGTGGCTGATGGGGTTGAAATGTGAAGTGTGTGTACCTGATAAAGGTGAACTGCTCCTCATACATGCTGGGCTCCAGAGCGAGGCTGGGATATTTCCCGAAAGGAGGAACGATGAGGCTGAAGACCAGAGCGATGCACACGAACACAGCGGGAAGCACAATCTGGACAATCAACAACACCGCACTTAAGAAATAGCCGATAAGAAATTGAAAACAACAACAATAACTAGATATTGAAGTTTGAAGACAAACTTTAAGGTTGCTTGATAAAGGCTATTGTATTTAGTTTAGTTTGAAAAGAGATAGATAGACAGACAGACAGACAGACAGACAGACAGACAGACAGACAGACAGACATTTAGCATGTTACTAGCATGTTTATATAGTGAATTAGCATGTTGTTACCATAAATTTAGCATGTTACTAGCATGTTTATATAGTGAATTAGCAAGTTGCTAGCATATTTCTTGCATATTTATTAGCATATTTTATTTAGAGCATATTTATTTCTGACATTTTTAGCATGCTACTAGCATGTTTCTAGTTTGAATAAGAATGTTTTTAGTGTGAATTAAAATATTACTAAAATGCTAATGCTAATGTAGCGATAGGCTTACACTCTAGAGATACTAAACTTGCAGACTTGCAGTACCTGAGCAAAGAAACCTTTTCGTGAGCGTCGAGCATACAGTAAACGCTTCCAGAGCAAAGCCACAAACTGCTGCCTCTTCAGACCCCAGCCCTTCACCTGATAGGAGCCTTTACCGTCAGCACCGTCCAACCAGTCCGTCTCACGCGACTCTGAGGATTCAACATAGCAGAAAAACTTTAAAACATGTATTTTTATTTTACAATAGCAACGACGAACTAAAAGTAGGTAAAATAAAAAAAAAAATTTTTAAATAAATGTAAATATTTAATTATTTTAATTGAAATATGATAAAGCGTTAAATGTATGTAAATGCATGTAAATAAGTTACATTTATTAATATCTATCAATCTATAAATGACCAAAATACTGAAATGTTCAATAATTATGATCAGAACTGACTTATATCACATAAGACTAAGGTTCATAGCTCAAACTATATATATCAGATGAGATTGAGTGATGAAGGGATGGACTGAAAGTGTACCTGGATCACCTTCAGAGTCGTTGAAATCAAAGTCGTCTTCAGTGAAAGGCTTCAAGCAGCTCTGATGGTCCCCGAATGCATGTCTACGGTTCCTTCGCGCAGGCAGAGTCCCATCTGACACACAACATACAGAGAAAAGCACAGTTAAGCAGGGGTTTCCAAAGACACCGCTAGCAAGTGTTTACCTGAGAGCAAAAGCGTTGATTTTACCTGACGTTTCAGCATCCACACCGCAGTCTTCAGCCACTTTCAGGAAAATCTGCTCAACAAAAAAACCACAAACTCATTTTATTCACATTCTTGCATGAAGTTAAAGATGCACCAATAGAGCAGGCATATGAAAAAAAGATAGTTTTTGCTTTAAATAGGTGATCAGTGTTGCTTTATTCAGACAAAAGAAGCAAACTAAATAAAATATATTATTAATTAAAATAAATTAAAATGAATAAACAAACAAACTCATAAATAAATAAACTAATTAATTAACACATAAATAAGTAAAGACATACATAAACAAAGAAGCAAATAAAATAAATAAATAAAATAAATAAATGAAATTAATAAAATTAATAAAATTAATAAAATTAATAAAATTAATCACATTAATCAAATTAATAAAATTAATAAAACAAAATAAATAAATAAATAAATAAAATAAACAAATAAGTAAATAAATAAATAAATAAAATTAAATAAATAAGTAAATAAATAAGTTAATAAATAAGTAAATAAATAAAATAAATAAAATAAATAAAATAAATGGGTGATTGCTCTGAATTTTATTTGAAGTCAGAAAATAATTAAGAATTGTAAATCATATGTCTAAACTGGCCGATCAGCTTGTCAGAAATCTGCAACTGAATCAGTCTGATAAGTGCATCACTACACATAATGATGTGAATGAAATCTTCAGTGGTGTTTTACCTCTTCGAGAGTGGTGTCGGAGATGCCATAGCTGGAGATGCTGAGGTCTGTGAGTCGGTCGTCGATCTCATGGAAAAGCTCCACAAAGGCTCCAGCTTTGGCAGATTCGTACGGCAGAACATATGTGATTTCATGACCGAGATCCTCCACCAGTCTGGCTGTGGGAACATGCTTGAAGATCACATTGGAGATCAAGGAGATGTCTGGAGGATGGAGAGAAGTGAGAAAACACTTGAAATGTGTGCAACTTTGATCCAAAAGCAATGTTTGGGTCATTAAAAAATGAGAGAACTGACCATTTTAAAAGTTTGATTAACTCCATATATAACCCAGCATTATGTTAGTTTCAGTTATATAAAATTAAATTCAGCGTGAACCGACATTTTTAGTTCGCTATGTTAATGCATTTACAACTTTAAATTGCACTTTCAATACTAGTATTAATACTAGGCACAAGGTCAATACTAGTATCTTGAAAAATATCTAGTAAAATATATTAGTTATAGTTTTAATAGTTGGTGTAAACTATACAGTGAATAGCATAGTTTGAATTACTTTAAAATACTTTAAACTTTAAAATAAAGTGCGACCAAAAAACATACATTTTTTTATTAGGAATTATTAGATTCATACCGATGGTGGTGGTGTCACTTTCATGGTCGCTGCCCAGTCCAGCATCAGAACTGCTGTCAGATACACTGTCATCCTACAAAAACAAACACAAATCCTTAAATATGACACAAATACCAAGACCACTCATTCCCTTAAAGGGATAGTTCACCCTAAAATGACCATTTACTCACTATTTACTCACCCTCAAGTGGTTATAAACCATTATAAGTATGTTTAAAACAAAAGAAGATATTCTGAAGAAAGCTGAAAACCGGTAACCATTGACTTCCATAGTAGGAAAAAACAAATGGAAGTCAATGGTTACCGGTTTTCAGCTCTTTTCAAAATATCTTCTTTTGTGTTCAACAGAAGAAAGATGCTCATAATGGTTTGAAATGAGTACAGGGTGAGTAAACAATGACAGAGTTTAACGTTGCAACCTTTTTTTTCATATTGTAAAGCAATTCATAGAGAAACGGAATATTAAATGGGAAAACAGTGGGCGTGGCTCGTTTTTTCCTACTGCGAGCTGATTGGACATAGAAAAGTCGTATTTATATTCAGAAAGATAGTTTTTACAACCTAACAGACGCCTCCTCCCCACCATTTCTGTTTGTCATCAAAACTGACAGCTGGAGGGGCGTGGTTAAGTATGTTAGCCAAGCCCATTAGCTAAAACAGACCTAATCTGATAATTTAACTGAAAACAAACAGGAAGTTCATTTTCAGATTTCAGTTTTAGATTACGAGGGCAATTTTTTTTCTTAATGACATGCACAGACGAATTGTTCACCACAAAACTAGCAATGTGAGCTAACCAAAATTTGATGTCACGTGTAGTTTAAATGTTTTCTGTGAATTACTCTTTTAATGCTCCTTCGTACCTTCTTGAGGCTTCCTTTGGAGTAGGAGACGGTGCTGCTGGAGGTGCGGCAGGAGCTGGCGGACAGATCGAAGTCTTTCTTGACCAGCGTCAGATAGTAGCCTGTGCCCAGTTGAGTCTTGAGGAACAGAGACGAGCCCACGCAGCACAGTTTCCCGTGAGAGATGATGGCGATGCGGTCGCCCAGTATATCCGCTTCATCCATGTGGTGTGTGGACAGGATGATGGTGCGACCTGAAGACAAACCATATGCTTAATACTAGAAGCGCCAATGGTTTGAACCAATTATGCAAAAATCACTTTTATAAGGGGTTTAAACTGAACATAACCAGCCTCTAATGGTAAACATATAGCAATATTATTTTTTATAATCACATTTGATAAAAACAGTCTGCAGAAACACTTTGATTGACATTCTCTCTTTGTAAGCGTCATCAGAGGGGTCACACATTAGTGATGATCTCTCCCTCATTAGCATAGAACATTAGTCTTGTTTCTGAATCTGCCATTATGCTGACACATAGGCATCTGTAGCTCCGCCCTCTTCTGAAAACACCACAATCTCATTTAAATTTAAAGTCACCAAAACGGCACAATTAGGATCAAAGCCTGAAAGGGGCAGTTTCAAAAACATTATTTGTGTGTTATTTTGAGCTAAAGCTTCAGATACACACACTTTAGGGACATCAGAGACTTATTTGACATCTTGTAAAACGAGCATAATAGGTCCCCTTTAAAGTGCATCACATGCAGATGGTTTTGTTACAAGCAGATCTGTTACGAGCATTTTATTTTGATGTTTTCATATTTTTTTTATTTTGATATTTTGATGTTTGACCTTTTTTGCATGACATTTTAATGTAATTAAAGGCTGTTTTTTATTGTAGATGTTTACCTTGCCGGTATTTCAGCAGCAGGTCCCAGATGCCACGGCGGGCATAAGGATCAACTCCAGCTGTCGGTTCATCCAGAATCACCACCTTTGAGCCTCCGACGAATGCCAGCGCGACTGATAACTTCCTCTGCATCCCTCCTGCAAGGTTAGATATTTTAATTACTTCGCTACAATCTTTTAACTTCACATGTTATTAAAATATTTAAGAAAAGCAGAATAAGCTTTAAGCATTTGATGGAAATTGAGCAATGCAAAAAAAATAAAATAGAAAAATTATCAATACTAATACTCGAAAATTAATAAAGATATTTTTTTATTTTTTACATCAAGGATGCGTTAAATTGCTAAAAAATGACAGTAAAGACATTTATAATGTCACAAAGGTTTATTAAACTTTATATTATCAAAAAACATTTTAGATTTTCAGCAAAATCTGAAAAGTTTTTAATATTTATAAAATATTTAAATAGATTCTGAATTACTATGTGGCACTAATGACTGGAAAATTCAGGTTTTAACCTCAGGAATAAATGAAATAATAATAAAAAACATCCAAACAGAAAGAAGTTCACACATTACTACAGTTTTTACTGTATTGTTGATAAAATAAATGCAGCCTTGGTGAGCAAAATCTTTCTAGAGCAAAATCTGTGTTGCGTTTCAATATAATCTCCATACCTGAGAGCTGGTTGGAGCGAGATGTGCGTTTATGAGGAAGGCCGAGGTCCATAACGATCTGCTCCATCTCAGACTTCACCTTCTCCTCAGACAAACCCTTCAGACGTGCATAAAACCAGATGTGCTCCTCCACAGTCAGCCTGAAATACATAAACACACACAAAATCTCTATCTAGAGGCTCTCACATAATCAATATATGCGAATTGCACAATGTACATATACTCAAATATATTAGCTATAATGTGAATATAATGGTCATATATGAACATATGTATATCTAATCATAGCGTATCTCATATATTTGAACATATATACACATATTTGTAATTCTATAAACGTAAGTGGCCATTTTTGCAATATTTCAAAATATTTGTTGCATATATTACATATTTATTATACATATATAAAATCTAAATATGAGCTTGTAGGCCTTTATATGGATACAATTCTTTTGCATTGCAGATAGCCGTACAAAGCATGTACAATGTGTGAAATGGTGTGTTATGGACGTACATGCTGAACAGGACGTTATGCTGAGGACAGACGCCCAGGTTTTGGCGAATGGCGTTCAGGTCTGTGCGGATGTCTTTGCCCTGGATGTACGCAGTGCCAGAGGTTGGTGGAAACAGGCCGGTGAGGATTGACCTGAAAGAGCAAGAAAATGCAACTTGTTTTGACATCAGAAATAAAAATACACTATTAAGGCAAGATGCTGTAGGCCAGGGTGTCCAAACTTGGTCCTGGAGGGCCGGTGTCCTGGAGAGTTTAGCTCCAACCATAATCAAACACACCAGAAAAAGCTATTCAAGCTCTTACTAGATATATTAGAAACTTCCTGGGAGGTGTGTCGAAGCAAGTTGGAACTAAACTCAGCAGGACACCGGCCCTCCAGGACTGAGTTTGGACACCCCAAGCGAATAGGGTAAAACATTTTTAATACTATTTGTCAATATAATTTCTCAGCTTTGTTTCTCAAGTTTTCTACATATTTTAAAGTTTTTCTGAATATGCAAAGGAAGCATTATTTTATTAAATATGAGCATATAAAAAAATATAAATATAACATAAATACTTTCACATTACTTTCCTTTAAAAGTACACTGTACAAAAAGCTGGGTTCCACACAATTCCTCCATGATCGCTTAATAGTTTTTAGAAATTTGAGTGGATTGAATTGTGTAAAAATGTTTTTGTGTTTTCTTACATGGTCGTGGTTTTTCCAGCACCGTTGTGGCCGAGGAAGGAGGTGATCTGACCCTCATAGAAGCCCAGAGTCAAACCGTCTACTGCCACTTTGCCATTGCTGTAGATCTTCATCAGGTTCTCGATGTAAACACCAGGATCTATATGGGCTGGCTCTTCCTCAATGCACACAGCTGGAAGATCAATCCATGCTTATTTCAGAATTTATATGTCACGTTCATATATTTCACATCTTTTAACGGTTAAACTGGTTCTTCTGAGCTAAGTTCAGTGTACTGTGGAATCAACGAACACAGCAAAAAACGAAATGTCCAAACATGATTTAGAATTACTTATATATAATAATATATTTAATAATATAATAAAATATTGAATTTATAGTATATAAAAATATATATAAGTAATTTCGTAATTAAAAAAATAATTAAAATTACCTGCTATTAATGAATGAATAAATAAACGAACAAACAAACAAATAAACAAACAAACAAACAAATTAATGAAAAAACGAATGAACAAAAGAACGGACGAATGAAGAAACAAACAAAAGATTGAATGAACAAACAAATGAATGAACAAATGAACAAACGAAAGATTGAATGAACAAACAAATGAATGTGTAAACAAACGAACAAACTTACAAATGAACAAACAAACAAATGAACAAACAAACAAACAAACGAACAAATGAAAGACTGAATGAACAAACAAATGAATGTGTAAACAAATGAACAAACTTACAAATGAACAAACAAACAAACAAAAGATTAAATGAACAAACAAATGAATGAATGAACAAATGAACAAACAAACAAACGAATGAACAAACAAAAGATTGAATGAAGAAAAATAAATGAACAAATGAACGAACAAACAAATGAATGAACATCAAACAAAGGATTGAATGAACAAACAAATAAATGAATGAACTAATGAACAATCGAATTAACAAAAAATCAAAAATTTGAATGAACAAACGAATGAACGAACAAACAAACAATGAAATGAACAAACGAATGACTGAATAAGCAAACAAATAAATTAATAAATGAATGAACGAACAAACATATGACAAGATTTAATGAACAAACAACGAATGAATGAACGAATTCACAAACAAATAAATGTGTTCTATTTTCATACCTTCTGCGTTTTCTTTCCTGTTGCTTGGCACTGATGTTGTCCATCCGCATTTCTCTCCGCACCAGTATGACTTGGTGAATGGAAAGTACCAGGGTCGAGGGATGCCATACTGACCTGTAAGAGGGACACATTTTTACACCTGTATCATTTACTCAGTCTAATATTCCAGTGTTTCCCAACCCTGTTCCTGGAGGCACACCAACAGTACATGTTTTGGATGTCTCTCTAATCTGAGCTGCTTTCTTCTTATGAGTTAATACAGGTGGGTTTGATTAGGAAGAGGTTAAAAATATGTACTGTTGGTGTGCCTTGAGGTACATGGTTGGGAAACACTGTAATATTCAACACGCATGACTAGCAGCTTCAGAAAAGCCGGAGTCTGACCTGGAAACACGGCCTCGATGTACCAGGTCATGATGGCGTAGAGCACCGAGTCGAAGAGCATGAGGCAGATGGAGGTGCTGAGGTTGTAGCTGTCCTCCTGCATGGGGCTGGACAGCAGATTACTCCACTGGATGCCCACTCCCTGCTCCTCAAACAGAGCGAAATACTCACAGCCGAAGCCGAAAGCTACCGGAGACAGCAGACTCTGAGGAGACACAGAGATGCAGAGAGATGGAAGGTCAATACATGAGCAGAACAGAGCGGAAGGAGTGGAAAAAACACACACACAATAGAACACACAATATACACATATGACATAGACATACATACAATTATTAATTACATAATTAAATAGAACATAAAATTAAAACAGACAAAAATTAGCAAAATATATAAGGTGATAAATAAATACGTAATAAATACTAAATATAAAAATCTAAATGCATAAGAATAGAAATTTAAATAAATAAAATTTCAAACAAAACTCAATAAAAATGTGATTAATGTTATATTAATATTTATAATATAATGTAATATATATATATAATACCAGAGGCCAGCTAGCGAAGTGCTATGCAGGTAAACCTCACTCCTCTGACCTCAAAAGGTGCTCTAGCGACTGACGCTAGATGCCATGGTCTTTAGCCTCCTTGTTAGAGCAACCGACTCCCATGTAAAGAATCGCTGGTTCAATCTCAGCTCAGACCGTGTTGGGTGCAGTAGGACCGGTGGGTTACATGTGGGGGCTCGTCCGGGATGGGAGTGAGGTTTAGGGGGGTGAGTGTAACGAAGGCCAGCTAGCGAAGTGGTATGCAGGTAAACCTCAGTCCTCTGGCCTTTAAATGTGCTCAAGCGACTGATGCTAGAGATCATGGTCTTTAGCCTCCTTGTTAGAGTAACCGTCTCCAATGCAAAGAATCGCTGGTTCTATCCCAGCTCAGACCAGGTTGGGTGCAGTAGGACCGGTGGGTTACATATATAAGTATAATACAGTGTGTATATCAATGTGTAATGTGAATGTGATAAAATAGTACATAAACAAATCCAAAAAATATTTTTAAAAAATACAAATACAGAGTGAGAATAAAAACAAAAATTAGATTAAAGTCAAATAATGGCATTTAAGTTCAGTACAATTAAAGTAAACAAATAAATGTAAGTTCTAATAAATACATACATATATAATACAGATAAAACCACAGTACAAACTTAACATAAAATGAATATATATATATAATATAAAATAAATAAAATATAAAACAAACATTTTCCAAATCACAAATTGGAGATATTTCTTAAATGAATTTTTTCAAGCAATACACCACATATCTGCCTTATATATTTGGGGGTGTCAGTGCATTTAACATAATAAAAAAAACCTGACACATGAAGTCACTTAGGAAGGCAGATCAGATAACATTTTAGTTCATTATTTTCACTCACCACTACTACTTTGGCACCGAAGCCCACGTAGTTCTGCCAGGCCACGCAGAGCACATAGGGCAGGTAAAGCGTGAAGTAAATGATGCCTCCACATGCAGCGGCGAGATTGGCTCGAGAGAAGAGTGTGCTGATCAGGAAACACTGCATGATGGTCACCACCGCAAAAGAGGACAAGAACAGGTAGATCACGCCGGGGTCGCTGTAGGGCAGGAGATTCCCCATCTGTGCAGAAAAACACCAGTGTTAAAGGTGACCTATTATGCCACTTGTTGCAAGATCCAAAATAAATCTCTGATGTCTCTGGAGTGTGCATGTGAAGTTTCAGCTTAAAATGCCATACAAATAATGTTTTATAACTCTCCGACACTGACACTTTAGGCTTTGATCCTAACTGTGCCAATTTGGTGACTGTCGCTTTAAATTCAAATGAGATTGTGCTCTTTAAAAAAAGGGGGCGGAGCTACAAATTTGTCAGCATAATGGCAGATTCAAAAACAATATGCTAATGAGGGAGAGATCGTCACTAGTGGGCGGGGCTTCCCCCTCTGATGACACGTTATTAGGGAAAATGTCAATTAAAGTGTTTCTGCAGGTTGTTTAAACTTGTCAAGTTAGCTTACTCGATTTGTGTTTGGACAACATGAACGAATTGTGTAGGACTTGGCATTTGTGTTAGTGTACTGAGAAATCTGGAAATGTGAGAAGGGTCCATTAATGTTGCTTGGTCATATTTTGACAGAGAAACGGAGAGATGCGCACCTTCAGGATGAGCACCAGCAGGGCGGCGCTGATGAGCAGTGGTATCAGGCTGCTGATGAACCAGCTTAGCCATAAGATGCCATTATCCAGACCCATAATCCGCATGGTCTCCTTTAGTCGGGCCTCTTTTTCATAAACCACACCCTTGATGATGATGGCTACCGAGTACATCCAGGCCAGAGTCATGAAGAGTGGCATGGAGCGGCTCATAACGCGCAGGAAACTGGACAACAAGAGACAGCATTCACTAAAATGGCTGAATTATTTTTGATAAAACATGCAGGAGTGCTGATTTTTTAATGTTAGAAACATAGAGCTTATATATTTATCACAAAAAAGCATATATATCACTATTCATATGTCACTATATTTCAAAAAACAAAGCGTATGTCACTATATTTCAAAAAACAAAGTGTATATGTTACTATATTTCAAAATAAAAGCGTATATGTCACTATATTTCAAAAAACAAAGCTTATATGCTACCATATTTCAAAATAAAAGCTTATATGTCACTATATTTTAAAATATAAAGCTTATTTGTCACCAAATTTAAAAAAAAGCTTATATACATCACCATATTCGAAAAACAAAGCATATATGCCACTATATTTCAAAAAACAAAGCATACAGTATTGGCCCGTTTCCACTGAGTGGTACGGTACGGTACGGTTCGGTACGCTTTTAAGGCCGTTTCCACTGTCTAAAAGCGTACCGAACTGAACCGTCCCGTACCCCTTTTTGGTCACCCTTTCGAAAGGGTACCAAACCCAGAAAGGACCCGTAAGGTGGAGCTAGACGCGCAGCTGAACGCCATTGGCTTACAGAGATACGTCATTTGCTCATGCAACAAGCAGAATGAAAACAAAGGACCCGCCATGTTTAAAACACAGCAGAGAGGCAATGCTCCGAAATAATATCAGCATATAATAACGAGCCATGGTCGACCCGAGCTTAAACAAACCTTGTCGTCTTCTTGAACGGCCACAAAGCCGAGAGAAGAGCAGATTCTTATGGGTTACGAGCCCATAAGCGCGAGCGCGAGCGCGAGGTTTCGCTTCTCTCTTGTGCCCGCGTCCGCGTCAATGTTTGAAATAACAAAGATCTTAACCTGGACCATTATAAACTCGGAATGACGGAGTTACTCTCTAACGAGAGAATAATGACGGAGAGACTCCATGTACTGGTGAAGATTAAAGACACAGATGAGAGGTTTGCACAGACGGGGCTCTATTTCGTATTGTTTTTGAACCTAAATAAGGCATACATGTCTGCTGTGTGTAGTTTTTCTGTAATTTGGTAACATCGGAGACTGTGTGGGGCTGTGTGTTCATATATGCTGCATTTATTTATTTATTTATTTGATATAATCGCGGACCGTAGGCTATTTCGCATCATTGATCTGCAGTTATAATCAGATCATGTTCAGTCATAATGAACGTTTATACACCAGTGTTTTTGTGTATAATAAAGCATCTGTTTTGTGAGAAGTGTTTCCCGTATGATTTACCCATAAAGCATTACTGTAGACTTTTCCTCGAGCGAAAATGACGTCGACAAACTTTCTGTCGTACACCACGCCCACCAAAAGAGTACCCTTTTGCAGTGGAAACGCAAGCCTGATAAAGGTGACCCGTACCGACCCGTACCGTACCGTACTGTACCACTCAGTGGAAACGGGCCATAAATGCCACTATATTTAAAAAAACAAAGCTTATATGTAACTATATTTAAAAAAAAGCTTATATCACCATATTTCAGAAAACAAAGCATATATTCCACTATATTTCAAAAAATCAAAGCTGATTTGTCAGTATATTTACAA